>PVHY01017572.1:0-25835 GCA_004024945.1 Uropsilus gracilis
AGCTGGGATTACAGGCACGCACCACCACGCCCAGCTATTTTTTTGGAAATAGGTCTCGCTACGGGCCCCAGACGGGACTCGAACCGCGATCCTAGCCCCGGCCGCTTCATAGGCTGAAGCTTACAGGCATGAGCCACCATGCCCGGCCTACAGATTTCTTATTCTGTTTAAACTAGTCTGAGTTGGGTTTTTCCCACTTGTAATTGGTCCAACTGAACCTCTCTGAGCAGTGAGGACATCTGGTTAGCAAAGGGACAGGCCCAAGGCCTAGAACCAAGGTCATACTTTTCACCTTAATAACCACCCAGATGCTCTCAGGACACGAGGTCCTTCCCTCTGGGTGCCCACTCATGGTGGGTAAGGCCTACCATGAGCTCCCAGTGAGGAAAGGACCCTGGGAACTCAGAGTTCCCCCCAAGGCACTGTGCAGCTGTGTCTTCAGACTTAACACTGCAGGGTGGGGCAGGCAGCAATAGGAGCCAGGAGCACCCCCTACAGGCTGCACTCCTGGAGACAGCGGCCTAGCCATTTAGAAGTTTGAGCACTGGGGATCCTGCTCCAGACCACAACAGACTCACCCTGCTGAACTGCTCGAAGGACTCCTCTCCTGGCACCGGGGGGTTGACGACGATGTCCATGGCAGCCTGACCGGACACCGGTGGGCACAAGCGCACTGACAGCAGCTTTACCAGCTGGCCCTTGATCTCAGGGTGCAGGTTGATTACCTCCATGTAGCCTCCTCTGTAGCCACACCTACGAGGTTAAGAGCGGGAGAGGGCCCACCCGTCAGACCTCAACAAGAACAATGCAGCCAGTTAGAGAAGTCTGCCAGCTCCCCCATTTCCCATGCTGAGTAGGCAGGTGCGGTCAAGTTCTTGGGAATAAAAGGTGAAGGGAAGTGACGTGCAAATTCTACATCATTTCCTTACGAGGGAAAAGTTGTTCTCTCTCCTTCCTCTTTCCTCTTTTCCACCTCCTGAGAAATGCAGGCGCTGAAGCAGTGACCTCAAAGCACCCAGGCAGATGCCACAAGCCCCAGTTCTTGTGTGTCCTGCAGAGCTGAGCCTGGGCTGGACATGCCTGCACCTTTGTGTTGCTGTGTCAAGGGAGACAGACTGCCACCTTGCCTGAGTCACTGCATTTTGGGGCATCTTTACTATAACACCTTAGCCTGAACCCTAACTACTACACTAGACCCTGCTCCAAAGGGGTCACTGATTCAGGTCTGGAGTCTCCCTGCACAGGCTCCAGGGTTGAAGTGTGACTCACTAGTGCCCAAGAGCATCAGCTTAAAGAGTTTTGTTGGAAGTTTCTGCTGCCTGAAAACAAAGTCAACTCAAAGGAGTGCAGAATGAGGAAGAAAAAAACAAAAGAAGCAGAGAGAACCCATGGACATCTTAAAACCCACTGACTCAACTCTACTCCGGGACTTTTCAAACCCCCTAGGTGGATTTTAGGAAGCCTCTTTGGTGTAGGACTGTCCAAGTGGACTTTCTGTTTCTTTTCTTTTCTTCTTCTTCTTTTTTTTTTTTTTTTGAGACTAGGTCTCACTATGTTACCTGGGGTAGTTTCAAACCCAAGAACTCAAGTGATCCCAGACCTCTTGCCTCCCAGCGCTTGGACTATAGGTGCGCACCACCACACCCAGCGAGTTTCTGTTTCTTATAACCAAAGGACTCTGAGTAAATCAAATCACACAAAAATATGCTGAGATCAGACAATAAATGAAGGAAAACCTCCCAGAACCATATCAGATCTATCAGCCATCCTTTCTGGATGCTTCCACCTTTGGGTGGTGCTTGATAATGTTCAGGTGAAGAGTTCAAAATGCAGGCCCCCTGAGGTATCCACCAGCCCCCCACACCTAACAGGAGGAGACACTCAATGACACGTGTTTGGGATTTGGGATCAGGCTGCTGAACTGACCTGGCAAAGACAGATTCCCATTTGACACCTCAACCAGACTTTCTAGGGTGAAAGATAAATCCTGCCAACTCAGAAAGGTTTCCCAAAATGAAGGCTGAAAGGAGGGGTTTTCATATTAATCCTCTGCTAAGGAGAAGATCAACTTAAGCAAAGCAGTTTAATCCTAGGTAATCAGGATCCAAGGGCGCAGGTCCTGACGGGCTGCTGACATCCAGAGAACTGTTAAGAAGGGCTTCACGAACTGATGAGCTAGTGTGCGACAAACACCCTTGAATTCGAAAAGAAACACAGAAAACAGCCATTTAGAAAAAAAGTTCCAAGTACAAGAGGTCAGCAAGGAGCCAGCACTACCACCGAGGGAGGCCAGAGACTGGCGTGAATGACCCCTGCCCACAGCAGATAAAGTCCAGGACAGCTGGCAGGACAGCTTCCTTCACCTGGGCCAAATATTCCTTCAGGCTTCACAGTCACTCTGGCCCCTTAACAAGCGAGATTCCACCTCACCCTGAGCCTGGCACAGAGCAGAGTCGCCGAGCAGGTGGCAGAGGCCCTGCATTGTGAATGCCCTTCCCTGTGCCTGTCCTTCTGTCTCCTTTGCAAGTTCTGCCTGTCCCCTCCCACTGTCCGGGCAGTGAGGCCTCAGGCCCAGCCCGTGGACCTTCTCTGTCATCTAGCCACCCAGTGGGCAAATTTAATAGCCCCCAAACTAACTCCCCATCTCCCCCAAACCTGCTTCACTCACAAACCTTCCTCACCTGACAGTCTCTCTAGCCTTCCTGTTGTCTGAACAAATAACACAGGCATCTTTGACTCCTCATCCTTTCCGCCCAGCAAGTCCACCTTCAATAAATCCAGGTCTTCTGCCCATCTCTACCCTCACTGAGAACCTCCGAGTCCCCACTTGGTCCCTGCCCTTCCCCCAACACACTGTAGTCAGCCTAGGAAAACACAAGTCACACACCTGCTCGGCCCTGCAGTGCTCCTGTCTCACTGAGCACAAGAGCACCTCAGCAGCCCAAGTGAGCTGGCCTCCGTGACTTCTTTGGTCTCAACCTCTGCCGATGGCCTCCGCATTTTCTCCTGCAGGAGAGATGCTACTTCTGGAAAATGCCAGACATGCTTTTACCTCTGGGCCTTTGCAGGTGCTGTTCTAGCTACCTGGAATGTTCTTCCCAAATACCTATGTAGCTCCTTCCTTTAGGTCTTAACCCAAAAGCCAGCTTCTCGGTGAGGCTCTCTGTAAGCCTGCAACCCCACTCATATCTCCCTCACTCTTCATCTCTTCTCTAATTATTTTTAGCTTTTCTCCACTTGACACATGATTTTACTTATTTGCCCACTGCTTCTCTCTCCTTACTAGAACATAAGCTTTGCTCACTTTTAGAATGGCTGTTTCCAGGTAGCAGAAAGTTCCAGCAAAAGTCTTCAGACCAAAACTCTTTGGCACCAATGAATCCCAACCCTACCCTGGAGCCTCTAGGAAGATGCAAGGTCTGAATCAAGGGCCACTATGGAGCAGAGGGTAGTACATTAGTTAAGGTTCAGGCTAAACTGCTGCAACAAAGAGGCCCACACCATAGATTGCTCCCTGCTGTGTTCTCGGTGCTGAGAATAAATAGTGCTGAACTCACAGCAGATGCACAGTGAACGTGAGCAGGATGAATGAATATGGGGTTCAAGCTGCCTTCTTGACCCCAGTGCTAAGGCAAGGTGCATATAGAACGTATAATGCTTGGCTTGCAAGCCTGATAGCATTTGCCCCTCACCCTGCCTCCCCTGAGCCCTCAGACTTCTGTGGATATCAGAGCAACAGAGACAGGTCTGGCAAAAACAGCGGCGTTGGAAGCAGCAGTAATTTCATCATTTAGTCATAGCTTAGAGCATCAAGCATGGCCCTTTTTTTGTACCAGCTGCTACTCAAGGACTGTCCTCATAACACAGAGCTCCTGGGGGTGCAGACTGCCTCCTCTGCTTCACAGATCAGCAGAAGCAGAGGATACAGGGGGCTGTCTCTGCCCAGTGGGTTCACCTTGGGGCAGGGCGGAGGAGCAGGGGTGTCAGGCAGGCCCAGAGGAAGCAGGAGGCAGTGGAGGTTAACATACTCGCCCATGTAGCCCTTGGAGGTGGAGTGGAAGGAGGCAAGCTCCACGTTGTTGGAGTACTCAGGCCCCATCTCATAAAGCACCTTCTTAAAGGAGTGGAATTTACAGTCCGGAGAGTACACGTTATCCTGGTACACCTGCAGGACAGGATAGGACAGTCACCCAGAGTCCCCCAGGTGCCTGAATCCACGCAGGCTGCTGCCAAGTGTGGCCAAGAGGACAGAGTCCCTAGGACCTGGAGTGGGGGACACAGTGTTCAAGGTCAACACCTATTAGGCCATGTGCCATAAAGCCCAGCCTCTAGGGTTGCCTCCAGGGAAAAGCATGCCCACAGGAACCTTCTAGAACAAGCAGCCTTAACCTGGACTGCTGACATCATTATTTCTCTGACTCAGTCCCCTTCCCATCTCCAGAGCTTTTTACCTCATCCAGCTAGTAATGACGTCATGGGCTCCTACCTGCCCAAGCAAACTTCCTTCCTGCAGTGTGATGTTTATTTCCTTCCAACGATGCCGAACAAAGACCTCACAGACCTCATCTCTGCCCTCCTTGCTTGTCAAGTTGATCCTGCTATTCTCTCAGCTCTTCCAACAGCACTTTCACTGCCAGTCTCCCCTAAACTGCCAGCGTGAACATGCCCACACCTCTTTTGTTCTGCCCTGTCTCACAGACCCATCCTCACCATGGGCAGGATCCCACTGTCCTTGGAAATGGCTGCCCCACATCTACTCGGGATCAGGGGTCATGGTCAGATGGAGGGGCAGGTTGGCTTGTCACTGCCAAGGCCGGCAGCTCTTTCTCCTCTTCACTCTGCTTTGACCTCCCCTCCTTCCGCCCCCTCCCCACTTTCCCAGACCCAGAGGGGAGGAGGTATGTGTACTGAATCAGAAGAAAATCCGTGGGCTACTCAGCTCCCCTTTCTCTCCTTTTGAAATGAAGACCTTAGGCACATCTGCTAGTAATCAGGGCAACAATTTAGTAAGCTGGGGTGTGGGGGGCTCAGAAGCAAAGAAACTGAACCACGTGCCAGAAGCCTCAACTAACCACAAATCACCCAGAAATGAGGTGAAACAGGATTTGACAAGCTCTTCCTTGCAAAGCAGGAAGGAACAGGCTCCAGTATGGGATTCAAGAGAGCAGTACATGGTTGTCAAGAGTCCTCTCTTCATAGGCTAAGAACAAAACTGAGATGGTGGAAATGGAAGCACTGGAGGAATAGGATCTCAGCACTAAGCCAGCCAGCACCAGCTTTCTCTTCCAAGGTTAGAGTCCCCCAATTTATCCTCAGGGAAAACCCTTCTTCTCATTCCCCTCCTGGTCTGGAGGAACACAGGGAGAGACCTTATGCCTTGCTCACAGCCTGGTCTGTTTGCATTTCATAACCAAGAGGCCATAGTGATTGGTCCAGTAATGGGCATGTGACCCAAGCTGCACCAATAAGGCTCAATTCTGTGATGTTTGCTAGCCCCACCAAGAAAAAAGGCTCTCTTGACAGGGAATCAGGAGACATAGGCAAGGCAATGCAGCAGGATGGAATGAGGAAGGATCTGGAAGATATAGTTCCCACACCTGTGACCCCAACACTTTTCTTTCTTTTTAAATATAAAAGGATTTGGGCTAGAATTCTAAAACATGTAAGTGTACAAATCAGCATAGGAATGATTTAGTCCCTTAAGCCATTATACTGAACGTCTTCATCCTTTGTTTGAAAACCCCCTCACGACAGGCCAGACAGGCCTGCACTGCTCCCATCACATTTGAGAGGTCTCCGTCACTCTGAGGGGAGAGCTAGGGCCATTCTTACCTCATCGGCTAGGAGGAACAGCTTCTCTTCCCAAGCAAAGTGAATCACATCTTCTATGCACTTTCTGCTTTGCACCTGACCTAAAAAAAAATTCCCAAACAAAACCAAAATGTAGGTTGTAGCTGGGCACAGTGGCTCGTGCCTGTAAGCTTCAGCCTATGAAGCGGCAGGAGCTAGGGATCGCGGTTCGAGTCCCGCCTGGGGCCTGTAGCGAGACCTAGTTCCAAAAAAATAGCTGGGCGTGGTGGCACGCGTCTGTAATCCCAGCTACCTGGGAAGCTGAGGCTGGGGATTGCTTGAGTCTGTGGTACCCCGGGCAACAAGAGCCCAGGGCAATGAGAGAGTAAAAATAGCGAGACCTAGTCTCAAAAAAAAAACTGTCCCTAGGAGAGAACCCCACCCAGTTTCACTCAGGCATGACGGAGTATAGTCATGGGAGTATAGTCTGGAGTATAGTCAGGAAAAGGCTCCTGAAGATGGCCTCATCCACCAAACAGCACTGGGAAAAAAACCAACAGATAAACAGAATAATGGGATAGAACTGAGAGTCCAGAAATAAAACTACACATATATGGATAACTAATCTATGACACAGGAACAAAGAATATACACTAGACCAAGGAATGCTGAGAAAAGTGGACAGTCACATGCAAAAGAACAAAACTAGATCACTACCTCACACCATACATAAAAATCAATTAGTAATGGGTAGCATACCTGAAACTATAAAATATATAGAAGAAAACATAGGCAAAACACTTCATGAAATTTGAGAAAAAAAAATATATATATATTGCAGATTCATTAACAGTAACAAGAAAACAAAGGAGAATACAAACAGGACTACAGCAAACGAAAAACTTTTGCACAGCAAAAGAGACAATAACCAAAATGAAGAGATGACCTAATGAATGGGAGAAAATGTTTGTACATCACTCATCTGACAAGGGACTGACAGTAAAGATCTACGAAGAGCTAGTGTAGTTGGTAGTATAGTAGAAAGTACTTTCCAAAAAGTTTGTATAACTCAACAGAAAGAAAACAACCAACCCAATAAAAATGGATAGAAGTGCTAAACAGGCACTTCCACAAAGAAGACAAACAGACGGCAGGCAGGCACATGGAAAAAATGTTCATCATCATCATTTATCATCAGAGAAATGCAAATCAAAACCACAAGGATACACCACTTCACACCAATGAGAATGGCCCATATCAAAAAGACCAAAGCAACAAGTGTTGGTGAAGATGTGGAGAAAAAGGAACCCTCCTACAAGGTTGGTAGAATGTAAACAGGTCCAGCCCCTGATGAGAGTAGTGTGGGGGTTTCTCAAAAATAAATGAATCTACCAGATGACCCTAAAATACAAAATATTAATTCAGAAGGATACACCCATGTTTATAGCAGCATTAATTACTATACCCAAGATAGGGAGACAACCTAACTGCCCCCAAATAGAAGAGGAGATCAAGCAGATGTGGTGCATGTACTCAATGGAATACTATTCGGCAATCAAAAAGACAAACTCATGTCATTTTCAACAACATGGATGCAGCTGGGAGGACTTACACTAAGTGGAGACAAAAGAACAAAGATGAATCCCAATGATCTCACTTATATGTGGTGTACAGAGAAACCAAACCAAACGTTAAAACCAGCATAGATCTGGGGTATCAAGGAAGGGAGGCAGAGGGAAAGTGGGAGGGGTAACAATGAGGTGGGAGGGTTACAAGAACATAATGGACTATGGTGAAAGACTATGGGTGTCCTGGTGGTGGGAGAGCACAGGAACCACACCTGAGAGGAGAAATACTATACTGTCAAAATATTGACAATGATGTAAAGCAAAAAAATAAGAGGGCGGGGAAAGGGAATCTAGTAGACTGTGGCAGAGGATAGAGCCTTGGTGGTGGGTGTGGTGTGGTCTGTCCGAAGGGGTGTGAAGCTATACCTCTGAATCTATAATGTTGTAAACTAATGTTTCCCAATCAAGACAAACAACTAAAAGACGTTAAACCAATCATCTTGGCTTGCCCTACCACACACCATCAGCCATGATGACGAGAATGTACTAGCCCATGTGAGTCAGCATACTCCTCCCCGGAGAAAGTCAACAGTGGTGCACAGAGCTCCTCAGACAGGATGAGGCCTGCATGGTTCACCCACCATCCTCAAGGCCAATAGGCAGCAGGTATAGGATAATATTAGCAGAATAAGTGCCCCCTGACCTACGCACTCACGGGGTCTGGAAGACCCAAGACCTCATTTCGGAGATGCCTTCTGGGAGAGCAAGGCTTGCCCCTCCCCACACTACAGGAGAGGAGAGGAAGGCCAAAGACTGGGGACATCAGCCCCACAGCAAAACTGCAAACAGGCAGAGGAGATGATCTACAATGGCCAATCACAATTGCCTGTATCCACAGAGAAACTTCTTCACTAGCAATGGCAGGGGTTCGACCCCCAAAACTGACGCCAGAACCATAAGGTAAAGCAGCAAAACAACAAAGATGGGGTTGGAGAAGACCCCATGAGAAAGTATGGAAAGACCACAAATAAAAATAGACTGACTGCCCAGCACTAGCTTAAGACTGAAAACCTACCAGCATGATCTACCTGGGTCCAAGAACACAGTCCCTCACCCAACGAAAGAGCACTACCAACAGAAAGACTAATGGACTTAATACAGACTAGCAAACAACAAAGAGTGGGGTGTGAGAGAATGGAGGGGGCTCCTGAGGGAGGGAGGTGGGGAAGACATCCCAAAAACCATTTACTGAGTTTGTGATTTAAAGAATTAAAAATAAGGAATAAAAAAAGAATAAGCGCCCCCTGAATGAGGCTGCACACCCAACCTGGCGTCCCATCAGCGGGATGTGGAAGCCGGGAATCTCAGAAGATGCTGTGTACCCCAAGGTTTCCCCTTCAGGGTCAGGAAGTAGGCAGAGAAAGGGACATATGCAACAAGGTGACTGTGAAACATGCTGCTAGTGTTTCCTAAGACCTGCGATGAGGATGGCACACTGGGGTATGGGGGCACACACGTTGCTCTCTGGAAAGCAATGCCACAGGCCAACTTCGGCTATCAGCATGAAAGAGATGTCTATTTGGGAACATTATATAAACACCTAAACTTATTATTTATATATATATCTTGATGTAGACAATAGTAGATGGCTTTATTAAAAATAAAAACAGCTGTCTTTTTAGTCTATGCAAGACAGTCAAGGATATGTCTGCAGAAAATATAGACAGGTCTTCTAAGAGTGTAACTCAGCCAGGATTTTGGATTTATACTATCCTAAGCAAAGAACCAATTCCTTACAACTTCTTTCCTGTCAAGCAACACCAACTAGACTTCCAATGAATCCCAGAAGCTGCAATTTGGGGATCCTGAGGGGGCGGCAACCTTGGTGTCTACAGAGGACCAGCTACTGTTCCCTCAGCCAGATAGGGACAGGCTGCCCAGGGATGACACCAGCCTGCCACCCTCATAGTCTCACCCTCTCATGCCTGCCATCCCACAAACTGTAGGCGTGAGGATGCAGCAAAGATTTGAGCACCAAGAATACTAAAGGCACATGTGCATAATGCCAACAGCAGTGCAAAGAGGGAAAGAGTGAGGACCTAGACCTCAGAAAGCCTGAGATCCACTGCATACAAATAACCTCAGTGTGTGCAACTCAAACTCGAGGATAAGAACAGAGCTTCCTTTGCTCCAGCGCTAAGGACACAGCAGCACTCAGACACGCTGTCAAGCCAAGGACTGGACAAACAGAGCACTGCAGAAAGGAAAGACACACAGGGCTTTCAACCACGATGCCAATTCAGCTTCGCCATCTGGACATTAAGTTCCGTGACCCAGCCCTTCACTCTGGAGCCGGACTCCTGTCTTGAAATCCTAAGAGCCCTGGTTTAGGACCCAGTCCATGTTGGCACCTGCCAGCCAAAGTGGTCACCGTGTGTATCTGGACAAAACACAGGGTCATCACGGTGGGTTTCTCCTGTCCAAGCCCCATCTCCCATGAACTGATTGATTTTTGCACATTAAGACCCCAGGGAACAAAACCAGCCTCTTAGTCCATGCATAAAGTCACTCTTTTAAAAATGATTTATAGTAACATATGCTCACATGCATGACTAAAACAGGAAAGCCTCTGGTGTACTCATCAATTCCTAGATACCAGGTGAAGGCTTATGTGAACACCTGGTCAGCAATGGCTGGCTCTCTAGTATAAACTCGGTGTCAGGAGCAGGACTTGCTGCTATAAAAGTGTGGTCCAGGGACCAGCAGCATCAGCACCGCATGGGAGCTTGTTAGAAATACGGATTCTCTGGCCCAACCCCAGCCAGCCGAATCCCTGGAGTGGGCAGCAGTCTGGATCGAACAAGCCAAGGCACCGGCTCTCACCCTCAGCTGCAGAGAAGTCTTGCTGCCAAGGCCACTGTCCCCAGAGATTCTGGGGTGTGACCTGCTTCTGGGATTTTTTAAAAGCTCCCTTTGTGATTCTAATGTGCACCCAGTACTGAGAACCCAGCTGTACATCATTTTCCTACTGCATCATAGTTAGAGTCTCTCATCCCTCCCCCTATAGAGCTGGGGTAAATAAACCAGTGTTCCAGCCAGATGCACCCATCTTCTGCACTCAGGAATTCAAGTGGTGCTTTCAGCTGATTAAAGCATCATTCGATGTTCCCAAGAAGCAGATTCCACAATTAACTCCAACGCATTTTGGCCCTGACCCAATTTATCTCAACAAAGAAGGAGAGAGGAGCCCTTGTTCTCTGCATCCAAACAGCATCAGGGGTCTGTGAAGCCAGCAGCCCAGAAAGCTCAAAACAGGCAGGCTTGTGCCTTTTTTTTTTTTCCTAAAGAAAAAATATGCAAAAGTAGGGGAGCTTTATAACCTGTAGAAACAGGTTTTTTGGGTTTGTTTGCTTTTGTTTTTAATGTGGCATTTCCTTCTCAGGTCTCAAAGTACACAGCAATGCTGTATCAAAGAAAAACAAAAATGCATACACCAGCATTCTGAAAACTGGTTCAGAAAAACAAGGAGTGGAGCCTCAGCAAGCCAGGGATTATTGGTGACAGTTTGTGTGAGTGACCTCAAGGAGGGGATACTTTGCCAATGCAAGAACAGGAAAAAACTGGTCTTTGAATAATACAACCCTGTTCCAAAGAATGCCTGTGTTTGCTCACCAGATAGCCTGAGGCAAACTTAAGAGCTTTATGTTAGCAAATCTGGAATTACTGTTGGGAAATGGGGAACAAAAAGAGGACTTTACACTATTTCTTAACTCTTTTGTGTCTAGACATGCTATGCAGCAGCTGCTGCACCCCAAAGAATGAGGGAGGAAGTGAGTGCAAACCTGTGGGGTTCCCGGGGTTGATGATGCACAGCACCTTGGGGTCACAGTGCTCTTTGGCCTCCCGCACGGCCCGCCGGAGTTCGTTCACATTCAGAGCCCAGCAGTTGTCCTCATCCAGGTAATAGTTCACCTGGATGGCGTTGAGTTCAGAGATGACCGCTGAGTAGAGGGGGTACTGTGGGATGGGGATCATAACCCCTGTTCTTGACTTGCCACGCCCGGAGACCAGGATCTTCAAGATGGTCTGCAACAGAGAAGTCACATCTATAGTGACTACAGCCCCTCACAGCCTGCCGCCACTGCAGCCCCAAACATGTTGCTTCAGTTCTGCCCAGTCTCACCTCCCTCACCTATAAAATGAGGTCTGCTCTGAGATGGAAGCAAAATAAATGTTTTAGGTGTGTAACACTGCGCTCCGCAGGTAATGACTCAATGCTTGTTAATACTTTCTAAAGAGAACTAGAGCAGTGGTCTGCAAAGAAGTCCTTCCTCAAAGTTAACCTGACTTAACCCCTGAAACTCATTCCAAACGACTCATTCCCAGGATCTGGTCAGTAGCCATCTGTGCCCTTGAACAAGGAAGCACTGTTGAAATGCAGTAAAATACGCATCGACAACCACCAGGTGGCGCATCCACCTGTTTCCAGGGGCCGGAGTGTAGGCGTGGTGGAGCACAGCGGCAGGCCTCACTTAGTCTTTGAATCAATACACGGAAGCCTCCTCCTTGAGAAGCCCTCCCTGCGTAAAGCCTCACTTCACACACTGCAGAGTCCTTCCTTCTGCAGGCTTAGTTCCCTTCCCTTAGTTCCCATGCCTCCAGAATGAAAAGCTCAGTGGCTCCAGCCTTTTCACTAAGAGGACACCTTCTCCCCCCTCCTGCAGGGCCTCTCTAGGACTCCAGAGGCGAGAACAGCGGCAGAGTAAGAGATGCTGTGGCTGCTGGCTGCAGCCTCAACACCACAGCAAAAATGCCACAAGGAGCCCAGTTTCTCCTGGGCGTGAATCAGAATTTAATACATGTGAAAGGCTTTGAAAAGGACTGAAGCATTCAGCAAATAACAAAACAAGAGCCTCGGAGTTCAGGAGACAAAGAAAAAGATAACCTCACAAAGTAGATTCCCAGCACTGGTTCTGTGGGGAGGGAGGGTGAGGGGGCCCAGCAGGGACTGGGAGGAGCCTGGTAAAGGGAAGGAGCCTGGTCACTCAGCAGGCAGAGCACCTGCCAGCACAGTATGAAAGGGGACTGAGGCTCAGATGCTACCTAGGTATCAGACTACTACCCCGTCCAGTCCCTACCCCACCCCCCTGCCCCCAGGGACCCTGACCCTTCACTTCATCCACCGTGGAGCCCCAGCCCACATCACCTCTTCCCTTACTTCCTAAATGTCACCTTGCTGCCAAAGTTAAAACTGAAGAACATAAACCACACCCTTCAAGGGTCACCTACCCAGGTCCTCACTGTTCTCAAACACCCTGCAGGACTCAAAGGGCCCCTCAGCTTCCCCAACTCATTTCTGGTACTGCTGGCCTCACCACTCACTTTTCAGAGGCAGTCTGTTTCAGCACCAGGGCATAGATGGAGACCACATGTCTTTAGCTCCCCACCGTCCCCAGTGTCTGGGGAGAGGCAACACTGGTACATGCTGAGTGAGAAAGGCCACAGGAAAGGTGGATGCCCTCCCGTGCCCCATGTGCTCTTGCCAGTTTTCCCTACTTGGGGGAAGCCCAGGCTGCAGCAGTGCTCAGGTCAGAACAAGGCAAGGGATATGAAAAGGTAGACAGCAGGGACCAGGGGGGGGCAACTGCCACCCCCTCCCACCCAGGCCTATCTCCCTACTAGCAGGCTAACATGCACACAAGACGAGCAAAGGCTAATGACAGGCTGCGTACATACATACCGTGATGCCATCACTAGCCCCGGTGGTCAGGTAAATGTTGTCTGGGTCCGCAGGTACACCATCCCTCCTGGTGACGTAGGCAGCCACATCTTCGCGGATGCAGTTGACACCCTGGCTAGCACTGTAAGCTCCTGTAAGACAGCAACAAGACAAGTGACTGGAGGCCCAGGCTTCACAGAGTCTGTGACACCGTGTCATTTGCTGGAAGGGAAGAGACTGGGGAGGTCTCAGGTAGGATGTGAACTCCCACTGCTCTAGGCTTTGAATTATGGCAAGTTGCTCAACTACCCATCTGGGCTCCATCCACCCATCATCTCATCTACCATCCACCCACTTATCTACCCACTCACTCATCCATCTATCCGTCTGCCCACCCATCTGCTCATCCACCCACACACCCATCTTCTCATTCACCCAGTGATTATTGAGAACCCACTAGACATCACACATCATTCGGGGTCCTGGCTTCCAGTGGGTCCAAAGGGGGTGCACCCCCATTTCACTTATCCTCCTGGGATTTACGTATGTTCTATGGCAATATAAGTCATAACTAGGCGTTTTTATCACTGCTGCCCACACTTGGTTCCAGAGAACTTGAGAATGAGTTGACCCCAAAGGGTACCACTTGTCAGTCCAGGAGTCAGGAACCCAGACCAGGCTGACCAGCACTAATCCGACCCATGGGGCTGCTGGGCAAGACCCTCCTACCCCCACTCCATGCCAAAAATATCATCAGACTGCCATTTAGTACTATTATCTAGACTGGTTGTAATATAGTTTAAAGGTAGGGAAAACTAATGTGCTGGAAGCTACAACAGTAGTGACCACTCTGGGGGTGGAAGTATTATCTACAAAGGCACAAAAGTGCCTTCTAGGGTAGTAAAAAGGCTTAATACCTCAATTGAGATATTGAGATACCTCAGTACCTCAGGTGAGGCTGAGACAAATTAAGTGCATGTGCAAAATTATTCCACTTGTATATAAATATTTGTACATTACTGTTTGTAATGCCTCAGAGGTTTTATTTATGTATTTATTTTGTAATGTCAGATCACTATTTGTGTTGTTAAAAGAAACTGCAAATGCATAAAATTCCTCTGGAAGAAGATTAACTGATGACTTCCAAAGGTGACTTCTCTGGAGAAATGAACCAGGAGGCCTGGGAGCAGAGGTTGGATTTTTTAGTTCCTAACATTGGAATCTTACACCATATTTAAAGAAAAAGTCTATTCTTTCTAAGGTTATTGTCAAACCAACATTAAGAGGCTTGATCAGGATCTGGAGAGCAGCAACTTCTTCCCAGAGCCTATCAGAGCATATCAATCCAGGCCCAACGCCCCAAGGCACTAAGTTTAATGTGCTGACTGAAAGAGCAGCCAGCTGTGTCTCTGCCTCCGCCTCAATGTGCAGCATTGGACTCACCCTGTAACCTACTGTAAAATTAGGGCCGAGATCAGTTCTCTAAGGCTCAAGTGACAAATGTTAATGGATCAAGTCTGCATCCTCTGATGTAATTTTGGGTATTGTAATACATTTGAAATATTTTGTAAATTAAAAAGTAGTGAGGTACAAATGTTGGTGTAGCAGATTCCTTCCTTCCCAGTGACTTATTTGATATTTCTGATTGTTTCCTCTGGGCTTTGCTCCTCGAACATCTCTTCCCTTGCTGCTCCCTGCTCTACCATGTCCCTGACCCAAGACTGAGGGCTAATCTACCTCCTGTTGGCTACACATTGGCACTATGCCCACTGCTGAACACCCAGCCTTGTATTACTGCCACCCCAAACCCCTTCCCTCAATCACTCACTTCCTTAACCTGAGGGCCTCTACACACACCCCTTTCTTCTGTCTGGTATGTTTGCAGGTTCTTGCTTACTGATCCCTCACAAGGCTCTCTCTCCTTCTCCTTTTCCCTCTTCCTCTCCCGCCTCCCTCCCTCACTGCCTCCCTCTCTCTGTCTCAACTAGGTCTTGCTATGTTGCCCTGGGTGGGTCTCGGACCCACTAACTCAATCGATTCCCAGTCTCAACCTCCCATCCTAGGCTGGGATTAAAGCCGCACACCACTGCAGCTGGCTGAACATGGGCTACTTTCTCTTTAAACCCACCACTTTCTGTTCTTTTTCCAAAAACTCATGAAAACTAGAGATTATATATTTTAGTATCAGCTCATTTGTATATGTTTCTCCCAAACCTGACAGTGTGTTTCATGCCCACAGGATGCATCTGGCCTATTCTCCAGTGTCTCTCAGCACCTACAACTGTGCCTGGCAGTGTGAGCTCAGGGAGGGGCGAAAGGAGGGCCCTTGGTTTCTCCATATCACTTTCCCCAGGGGGGGTCTAGATTTTACCTCAATATCCTACTCAAGACCCAGAACACAATGAGAACTGATTTGTCAAACAAAAGAAATGAGGTTTATTTTGAATCATTTTAAATGGCATGATGGCATGATGGGAACAAGTCTAGGTGGGCTCAAAGATCTAAAGTTCATCTTTTATGACACTTGGTCAGGGTAGTCCAGGGACACTAACGTTCTCTGTTTCCTTACTTCCCCAAACAGCCCAAGGCTCAGCTGACAAAAAGAACCACCCCTCACCCTGCAGGTCACAGATCAGGACCTCACCCTTGCAATGGGCAGGGCCGGCCTGGTCATGACCCCTGGGGTGGGGTTCTCCATACCTGACAAGAGACTTTAGCAATGTGTCAACCTTCCCTGCAAGCCAGGCGGTGAGTACAAAGTACTTCTAGTGCCAGGATGAGGAGGGAGGTTGAGACCTCACCTGTGTTTATGAATCCTCAGATAGAACTCAGGGCAGGTCCCCCAAGCCTGGAAAGTCAAATGTTCTCTTGCCACACTACCCCAAGATGAGACTTGCAGGCACAGCAGCCTCCCAACCCCATTCCCCAGCCCTGGCTGACACAGAATTACAAAATTCTGTTGACTAAGCTGAGTGAGTAGAACAAAGACTCCCTCCCCCTCCTCCAGACATTCACATCACACAGACATTCGCACAGAAAGCCTGTACCCCCTCCCCGCCTCTTTGCTGCTCTTCAGGATTGAGACTCAGGCCCACCACCCGCCTGAGTTGTGCCTTTGTCCCCTGGGCTAGGCAGAGGGGCAGGAGCCCAGAGGCCAGGCCGCGCGCCTATTGGTTGCTCTCTGCCCACTCTCAACTCAGCTCTTGCACAGAAGAGGCTGACCCCAGGCTGTAGCCTGGACACCCCCTCCAGGCTGCAGGAACCATTTAGGACAGGCTGACTAGGACCATTTAGGACAACTGTCCAGACTCAGGCAGAAGGCTGGTTGGGTGACAAGAGCCAGGAAATTCAGCCTCAGGTTCCTGATAAAACACAGAGCAGAGAAAGGGGAGGGGAGAGGCACAGAGAGGCCAAGGGTGGTTGAGCCCCCACTGGGGAGCCACAGGACTCCCTGTCCTCCCTTCTGGAACGTTTGGGCACATATCCTAAAAAAGCTCTAAGAACAACTGCTTTCCTCAGGGTGAGGGAAGCTAGCTTCTCTGTGTAGGCGCCGGGTGAATGAATGGGGCAAAAATAAACAGAAAAAAGATGAAAGCAATGAGCCAGAGGCCCCCAGGCTGGAAATCTACCTCAGCGGGAGGAGAGAGAATATCATTCTCACATCTGCAGGGGCCAGTTCCAGGTCCATGGCAGCCTCTGGTGCTTGGTGTGCTCCCTTCCAGCAGGGGCTGGGCCTGGGCCCCGCAACGAGCCGCAGAGGCAGGTGACAGGCGGTAGTGAGACAGGGCACTGACTGAGCGGAGCCTCCCAAGAAGGCTGGGCATCTTGCAGCACTTCATTCCCCAACTGACCCCCGATGTGGGATGTGCATACTGGGGTCCCAGAGAGACAGGAGGCAGAGCATTTGACCTCCGATTCCATAAGGCCTATCCCAGTTAACCCTTCTGCTCTGAAGGAGGCTCAGCTGTGGCAGTGGCTGTGGGTGCAAGATCAAAAAAGGCAGGCAGGCACCTGCACCCTATGTGCCCCCACCCACCTAGGCAGCCCCGCCTGGCCTCAGGGGCGCTGCCCACAGAGGCTAACACTGCACGGACAGAAGCGGAACACACATTGGCTTACTCTGCGCCCACACTCAGGCTCACTCGCAGCCTCCATTCAGGTGGCGCCAAGGCCCAGGCTGAGCATACGTGTTTGCCTCAAACCCCCGGACCTGGCAAAGTCGGGGCCTCACCCAGGCTGTTCCCGCCACAAGCCTGCAGGATCCGCCGGGCTCGTTTCTTAGCATCTTCTGGGAAGCTGGGACTGTCCAACAGGTTTGGGTACGTGCAGAGTGCCATCACCTGGGGGAACAGAGGCGAGGCTGGGCTCCCGGTTCCCTCTACCGGAGCCTCAGGAGGGCATGAAGGACAGTGGGCAAGGGGCAGCGTGAAAGACAACCCTGAGGGGCAGAATGCAGCAGGCCTCTCCATGGGGACTCGGGGGGGGGGGGGGGGGTAAGTGGGGAGGACATGGGGCTGTCTATAGTAGAAGGGGAGGTGGCTAGAGGTGGGTGCTTCATGACCTGGGCTTGGGACCCAAGGGTGGGCGCTCAGAAGAGGAGGCAGAGGGCAGAATAAAGTGCTACTCTGGCACCGGCCCCAAGTTCACAGAAGATAGCAGCTCACATACCCCAGGCCCTGTGTACCAGGAGCTAGTGCCTGGCCTGAGCAGGCAGGTGAGCCTGACCTGGAGGGGTGCTGCAGATCCGTCAACACCCTCCCTGCACCCCAGGGCCCCACCTGACTTCCTCCCCCTTTGCTGGCGTGACTGGAAATCGGGCCGGCTTTCCTATTTCTGTAACAAATCACCCTAATCTCACAAATGAAGATTAAACAAAAAAATGTTTGCAAAAGTGCCAGGAAACCACAGCTCACAGGGCAGGTCTAGGCCGGCAGCTCAGGAGCTACGCCAGGAGCGCTGAGGTTGGAGGCTCTCAGCACTGACACCAGCTGGCTGGACTCAGGGGGCACAGTCAGACAGTGGGCAGTGACCTGGCCTGCCCTCTTCCCAGGGACCCTTGTGAAGGTCAGAAGAAATGCCGAGGGCAGGAGTCCAGCTCAGGTGGGAGAGGCTGGGGCCACAGGCCCTTGTTCATGCCAGAGGCCCAGGCATGTAGGGGAACCTCTGCCAAGAGAGTCCACTCGCAACCTCTCCCCTCCAAAGTTGTGCACTTCCAGAACAAGCTTCCAGGGCAAGCCAAGCCCTCTCACCTCCTCCCGTCTCCACTTTCCAGGCAGAGCTGCCCTATTTAGTCTCCTCCCTTCCCCAGTTTGCACTGATTCATTTCCCCATCGTGGGCCCCGCTCAGCCCCTCAGACATCACAAGGGGGCTGCATGCTCCAAGGTCTGCCGCAGCGGCCAGGGAGAGGCACAGTGCACGCTGCTGGGGTCTCCTAACTCCCTGGGGCCCAGAGAGCAGCGCCTGGCCACCCCTCCTTTGCACCAGTCTCTGCAGCAGGAGACAGGACAGGGAAAAGGGGGCTGGGGTGCTCGGCTGCCTTCCCTGATCCAGCCCCTGACCCTTAGCCACCCAAGGGCCATATTTTACTCCAAAGCAGGTCCCCATCCTGCTCCTGGAGAAAGTTTTCACAACAGCTGGTCTGTGGCCTCAGCTCAGGCACCTGGATTGTCTCCCGCCCTGTTTTTTGCCCCTCCAGCCCACCAATGGCCCATGTGGCGTCCCTGTGGTTGGCGCCGAAACTTGGATACTGAAACCCGCCTCCTGAGACCTCAGTATCCAGCTGAGCCATGCCTTCAGAGCAGCCAGTAGAGCACAGCTGACAATGGTCTCCACCAGCCACACCCTCAGGTCAGTTCAGGGACGAGGCCTTTATACCAACCACCTCCCTGAGGCGCTCAGCAGTCCCAAGGTTCACCTTCCCAAAGCCACCCTGAGAAGTGGCAGAGTCAACACTCAAACAGGGGAGTCTCCCCAGGATGCTGTCTCTGGACACCCCACCCCACACCACCTCCCAGCCCACTGGGCTTCCACCTCTCCTGCCTTGCTCCCATTAACTAAGCTCCAAACTCAGCGCCCTGGTATCAAGCACAGAGGACCATCCCTGGGAGCTTTTTTGCTAGAGTAACCCCAGAGTCAGCCTGGGAACTGTGGGCAACCTTGGAGGGGGAGGAGGGAAGAGCCCACCAGGGGATCTCAGGGTCTGGAGGGGGCTGTCGCTCCGCCTCCCTGTGGGGTTCTGGGGCTGCTATGTCCTGAGGGTGCCGGACAGGCCAGGAGGCAGAGGTGAGAGAAAGCTAGTCGCGCCAGCGTCAGCTCCCACTCTCCCTGTGATTCAAGAGCCCACTCACCTGTCGGAGGAAGGTGATGGGCTGCTGCCCCATGGCATGGGCATCCCCAATGTTAGCACGGATGACCTCGGTGAACGGCTTCTTGATACCCTGAGTGGAGAAAAGACAACAGGTGTTTACTTAGAGACTGGAGTCCATAGATGCACTCCCACAAGATATAATAAGCAGCCCTATTTTGAGCCTTACCAGGTGTCAGGCGTAGCGCCAAGCCCCTGACAGGCTGGGCCCCCCAGGCCTCGTGGGAGGGAGGCAGGGGTCAGCAGCAGAACTCACCAAATGTCAGGGAGAGGATCCCATAACTCTCAGGCTCCCCGCCCCCAACGGCAGCTCCACCTCCACCCTAAGCAAATGGCCAGGACACCGTGACCTCCCTCCTGCGGGAGACCCTGAGCAGCAGGGACCTCTCGGAGCCATCATTTCCTGGCAAGCTCGGCTCTGCGGGATGTGGAATGTGCCCTGATTTTCACTTTTTTTTTTCTTTGAGACTAGGTCTCGCTACTTTTGCCCGGGGAACCCACAGGCTCACGTTGCCCGGGGTACCACAGACTCAAGCAATCCCCAGCCTCAGCTTCCCAGGTAAGCTGGGATTAAAGGCGCGTGCCACCAATCCCAGCTATTTTTTGGGACTAGGTCTTGCTATGTTGCCCCGGGCACGAACCACAATCCCCAGTCCCAGCCGCGCTCCACAGCTGGCGCTTACAAGCATGCGCCACCGTGCCCGGCTGATTTTCACATTTTTAAAGAAAAGTAACAGTGACAAAAAGAGTGGTTGAAAAGCAAAATCAGGGCCATTGTCTGGGCAATGTGTTTAGCACAGAAAAGACAGGAGGACTGAGACCCTGGCTTCACCAGAGGTGACCAAGTGACACTGTCCTCTGACGAAGAAGAAAATGTCATTTGAGTGGAGGACTGTGAGGCTCTAGAGCTGTGGGAATCCCAAACAGCTCCTGTTATTTCTAGAACTGGACAAGTTAGACCCAGCAGCAGGTTCCAGGACCTCCCGAGGTGGCTAACAGGATTATCTGCGTCAAGCGCTAAGAAAGCACTCGGCAGAGCACAAATATCATCTTACAAAGCCGGATGGGACCTAGTCTCAAGGGTCATGGTGGAGGAAGAAGGCGGCAGGCGAGAAGTGGCAGTGAGCAGGGGCAGCCTGGCTGGAACCTGGCCTTTTTCCCGTTCCCGGGTGGTGTCCCTTTCCAATTTGGCAAATACCAATTTTAAAAGGATAATATTATGATTTTTGACATCTGTCTTTTTCTCCATGCGATATGCACATAAAAATCAACTTAAGTAAAAACCAGTGGGCTTGAGGGATGAAAGCAACTGCCAAACAAGCACTCCTCACTTTCCACCCCAAAGTTCCTCCCATGCAGAAATTCTCCAGCTACTCCTGCAGCAAAGAGGCTTCTTGGGGGTTGAGGAAGGCACCCCGAAATGGCCCTGCACCTGCATAAACATGGTGTGGTGAGTCTCCAGGAGCTGTCTGGGGAGAGTGGAGGTTGGACAGACCCTTAGATTCCCTGTGGCCCTTCCAGCCAGTTGTTCAAGGCTGGTCAGTATGGAGGGAGGTCCTGAAGGCATGTGTCTGGGGGCCAAGGAGAGGGCAGTCCCACTCACTTGCTGTGAAGGCCAGAGTGAAGGCCAGCCTGTCTCCAGGCTGCAGGGTGTGTGTGGCCTCAGGACTCACCCCACAAGCAGGAGCCAAGAACACTGGGGGTGGGGGAGAGACTGGGCCACTGTGTGCAAAGGGGCGTGCCTGACCTACCCCTTGGCACTGACCAGGGCTCCTGGCACAGGGCCATCTGTCAGCCTGCCTGAAGTGCCAGAACCCCCCAGGCCTGGCCAGCTGAACTCAGGTGATTCCATGCTGTGGGCACAGTCCATTCTCTCTCTGATAGGAACCAACACCCAGTGGCAGGCTCTGGGCCAGCCCACTGCAGGCAGTGAATAACGCCTGGAGCACAGCCTGACGTTCTTTCCCATGCCCCTCAATCGGCTTCACTGATTCAGGGCCTGCCCACAAGTCTGGGAACACTCAGCATCTCTTTTCTTGAGTCTGGGAAGACCCTGGACACTGCTATGATTGATGAGTTGGGAAGAGGGAACTGGCATCCTTGAACAGCAAGCCAACCAGCCGGCTCAGCCAAGGGCAGCCATACAGAGGAGACAGCTCTGGGTTGTCTGTGTGAGGCTGTTTGAGCTCTGCGTTGAGGCACTTTGAGGTCTCCAGAGACTGGGAAAGACCAAGGTGCTGGAGGGCAGACTCCTGCCACAGTGACTCATACAGGCCTGGCAAGCACACCCCAAGGTGACTTGGCCCAGCCTCCAGGAGCCGGCCAGGTAGCACACAGGGTCCCAGAGCATCTGAGAACCCCCTGGACAATCCTGCCCAGAGCTGCCTCCCTGTGGAGCACTGACAACAGCCCTATGGGAGCTGGGGGGCTCCCCTCCCACAATTCAGCTCAAGCAGGGTCCAAGGAGTCAGCCCCCAGAGCTGGGAATGGCATATTGGGAGGGGAGGGGGGGCGGAAAAAGAAGGTTACCCGATGAACAAATCCTCACAAATATGAGGAACTAAACTCTTAACCATCAAAGTAAAGAATAGATGTCAGGAAGCCTGGTAAAGTATCAGTTTAGATAACAAAGGCATCCACAGAGAGTCTGATCACCATCTAGCCTGGGTAGTCTGACACCTATAGAAAACTAGCCCCCAGTAAAACTGTCAAGCAAAAGGCATTTGTAATTGCTGATATGTGTTACATGAACTGTATAAAAGCTGTGTGAAAAATAAACTCGTGGCCAGAGGATCAAGAGAAAAGTCGCTGTGCCAAGAGATCGTCTTGTCTTGATGTCTTGATTGCAATCCTCACCCCTTCCCTCAGGTACCGTTCCCCACGGCGGCTGGACAACGGGACATATGTGAGAGCGCTGTGGAAAGAACAGTTACTGTGCCCTTCCCTGCTTACCGGCCCAGCATCACTGTGAGGGTCAAGGGGATGACACACAGTTCTGCCAAGCCTAGCGGTCTCCTCAAGCAGGATGGCTCCATCAGCCCAACACGGGCAGCAGAGCCTCCCTCTCACTCAGCAAATACAGCAGATCCTCAAATCGTGTCATTTTGTTCTAATGTAGGTGAGAAAAAAAACACCAACAAGGAAACCTCGCCAACAATGAAAGGATGTTACTTGAGGACTCGTTTTCTTCACAAGTTGTTTTATTTAGTCACCATTCTGAGAACCTATAGATGCAGCTGAGTGAGGACCTGCTTACGGATCACTCGGGCCCCATCACCAGAGACCAAGACCAGGGAAGCCAACACTATCAGAGCTGAGGAATGAGAAGTGGACTTGGAAGGAAGAAGATTAGGCAGCCCCAGGCCAGGGACACCCTGTGAACAGACCTTAATGACCTGGACAGGACCAGGCAGGCGGGAAGTTCTACGGAAAGCTCCAGAAGGTGGCCCTGGAGATAACCCCCAACTAGATCTTATAGTCCCTGGGAACAGATGAGGAAACTGAGGCTCAGCACAGGGTTTGGACCCAACCCTTCTGGAAAGACAAGCAAAACTGGAAGAAACAGTTCAAACTACACACACCCATGATTGAGAGATTAGGTGGGCCTGCTCACCAAGGGCTGAGTTTCTTACCCACTGAAGGTGGGAAGGCTGAGGGCAGGCTCCTGGGCTGGGAGGTGGGGGAGGGAGTGGGAGGGTCAATCAAAGAAGCTGAGAGTTACAGAGCAGAAGCAAGGGTGAAGGCTAAATGAGCTCCAGACAGGACTGATGAGCTGTAACAGGCTTAGGCCCAGGCAAGTGAGATGCTGAACAGTTCCCAGACCCAAGGGGCTCAGGAAGCGAGATACCCCTCAGGGCATCTCCCCAAGCAACTCTCCTTATAACAAAGACTCAGAAGTTCCAATGGGCTTCTAGCAGTTCAAAGCATCACCATTAACATCTCAAGCAGTCTTGGAAATCAAGCAGCCCAGCAAACCAAGGCCAAGGGACACTAAATGACCTGCCAGAGCTAAAAGTTCAGAACACAGGCCCAGGGTAATTGGGCAGGTGGAGGGGTGGGGGAGGGGGGAGCAAGTGGTGGGTTAGTCCCATAGGAAGTCTATATTAAAATTTGTCTTTATTTTAGAATAACATCAATTTTCTAGAGAAAATCTCAAAAAAAAAAATTCTAGAGAAAATGACCAGTAAGATTTCACGTTTCCAGTCTGTGTCCTGAGCTAGTGTGCGCAGCACCCTCTTTCTCACTTGGGTTTGACACAGCCCACAATGATTAACTGTGGTGGTCCGTTTCCCTCTCCTTTTCTGAATGTTTTGTTTGTCCCAATTGTGTGTTCTTTTACAACTGGAAATAAAGTCATTTCTGTCCCTACTTATGCAAACTCCTCCCCTCCCCCCAACAAGCAAGAGGAAAAGTAGGTTGAGGAAGAACTGACAGATCTTTTCAAAATCCTAGTAATTGCAGCTTATTTTTAAGTGCTGCTTCCAAAGAACCCCAGAATCTGAAGAGCGGAGAGAGGTACACCCCTGGAAGCTTCTGTCAGGAAAAAACAGCCTCCCTCACAGCACACGGACTGGAGGAGAAAATGGCCCTCCACACCCACTTAGCCCACCTCCTCCTCCTTCACGCTCCAGCTCATTCTCCACTCCTACCAGGAAAGTAAGAACTGACTCACCTGGCAAACCACCCCCATGTCACACATCAGAGCCACTTGTCCAGCCCAACAGCCAACTATCTGCAGGGCACCCCGTGAACTGAGTCCACAGCAGGAAGTACACGGACCTCCGAGGGCTTGGCAGCACCAGGAGGCAAAATGCAAGCAGGGAGGAATCCCACGTCCACATGAACACGTCTCTCCTTATACACCAAAGTCCAGAGAGGATGGGAGACTCACTCCACGTCACTCCAATCCCTGCACATGCTTGCTCATCTCAATTCCAGCCAAATCAAACCCTATATTAGTCCAACTTTGATCACCAAAGTTCAAAACAGAGGTGGAAAATCAAAGCTGTGAAAGCTGAATCAAGCCAAAAAGAAAAAGAAATAGAAATGGCTAGGAAAATACTGCTCTCTCAGAAGAGGCACTTTTCAACAGGTAGAAACTGGCCTCAAAGAAGGAAGAATTTAAGGGTTGAGGCTATGCTGGCTGGGGGAGGGGGGGTCTATTTTCTGCAGCCCCAATTGTTGGGCAACTCAGACAAGAGCAGAAGAGAACTGGATGAACAAGCTTGAATGGAAGTGGCAGAAAAAGTCAGTGTACAGAAAGGACATCTCTACTTACCCAGAGGTAGGGTGTGGGCATGAGGGGCTTCTATTCCAGATATATAAGGTACCTCTGGCCCCAATGACCAAGAAATCTGTCCCCTTCAAGATCAATCATTTCCTGCTGGATACCCACTTTCCACCAAAAGTTGGCATCACAAAGTTCTGAGCCTGGCACAAAAGCCTCCAGCCCACCTTTTGCCTCATACTTCTCCCACAGCCCTCTGCCAGCCAGTGTTCTCCAAACAGCACTGATCTCTTCTCCAAATGCCCAGAACTTCCTACCCTTCTGTCCGTGCTCAGAGCCCTGCTCCCACATGGAATGTTGTCACATTTTCCTGCCTGTTAAAAAAAATCCCAGCATCCCTACAGAATTAGTGGAGGAGAGATTCAGGTCCTGGCCCAGGAACAATGTGGCATTTAAGCTCCCTGGAAGTAAAAAAAAAAAAAAAAAGTGCCATCTTCCTAACTTCTTGGAGACCACATCCGAGTTGCTGTTTAGCAAAAGGTAGGTAACCCCTGGAGCCCCTAACAGCTCTGGAGTCAGAGAAATCAAGTGTAAAGTGATACACCATGAACAATCCTGAGACCCTGAGATGGGTCTCAGATCTCAGCTTTGGTAGAACAAAATGACTGGTGTCTCAGAGAGGACCAGATAGCAACAAGAAGCAGAGCAGAGGATCCAGCGTCCTCTGTCCCTGGCCCACCTTAGGCCAGGGAGGCACAGAAACTGAGCCAGCCTTCAGCAGGTCAGGTTTAAACTTAGATCTCCAAGGATTCCGAGGGAGACACCGGACCCTGACTTGCCAGCTCCCTGTTTTGAGTCAGCAGAACTAGGTGTCCCAGTGAGGTCTCAGCAGACCATGAAATCATCAAGCCCCCAAAGTCCCCTAGGGAGTAAGAATCAAGTACTCAGGTCCCACCGCTGCTTCCTCCTACATCTTCAAGGGACACTAATTACCAACTTGCTCCCCAAGAGTCTCCAAGAGCAGAAGCAAGGAACCCTGCCCACCACTGCCATTCTGGGTTAGAACTGTCTCAGCCTAGCAGCTGGTTTACTGGTGTTAACACATCCCCAGAATGTTTACTTTTTTCAGATGACTCCTCCTGACTTCACCTGAGATTCAACCAGAT
>PVHY01017573.1:0-31115 GCA_004024945.1 Uropsilus gracilis
GACCTAGTCTCAAAAAAAAAAAGGAGAGAAGGAAGGAGGGAGGGAGGGAGGAAGGGAGACTGGTTTGGCAGCCAAAGAAATAAAACCTGTGCTGAGTCTAGCGCCAACAGAGCAGGACGAGCTCAGAAAACCTGGAAAATGCAAGAGGGAGCTTTGCCCAACGGCACTGACAGCCCTAGGAAGAGGGGGAAGTTCTTAGAAACACACAAGTGCCAAGTCACGGGGCCAAGCAACCAGGCTCAAGGCCCGAGTGCCAGACAGGACAGGACTGTAGCGCTCACAGGATGATGCAGGTGGGGCTCGGAGCAGCCTGAACTACATGAGAGGGAGGAGGTGGGGAGGGAGCTGTCCAGCCAGAGCCAGACAGGAGCCAGACGCGGCAGCTTTTTCTGATCATAAAACAAAGAGCAGGACTGACCGCCAGCCAGTGGGCAGATGAGAATCTACAGCACAGACCCACTGAGTCACAGCTGACAACCATCACGCTCGAATATCTGAAGATCGCAAACCTGTCAAATGCGGAGTCCGAAATGTCCGTCTGAGTGAGGTCCAGATGCTCCAGGTTGGGACACAGCTCCAGAATCTGCCGAACCTGAGGAAGAAGAGGCACCGTGAGACGCTGCGGAGGCTCAGGAGAGACGGTTTTCCATCAACCGTGCAGAGCGGCGGCTCTCAACCTTCGTACGCCTGAGAAGCGCCTTCACCCTGCGCTGCGAGAGCATATTCTGAGCGCAGACCCCGGAGAGCTGACCTAGCGATGGTGACGTGAACCTGGGGAACCGATCTTTCCAAGGCACAGCCGAGCGGAGGCTGAGGCCGGCCGTCACCCGACACACTTTTACGAGGCCATAGCTGATCTCCTGTCCCCTCTGGCCACGCCTTACAGATCACAGAGTCAAACCAAGCTGCAGCGTCCAGCACCAAGAGAGTTGACTCAGCTGACTCGCCTGGCTTCCATCTCCCTGTCTGTACCTGAGCGGACAAGGGCAGCGAGCCGTGAGGACGATGGGGAGCCCGAAATGCCGTAACACCAGGTCAGCAGCGTCCGCCGGGCCACCCAGAGGGAGGCCTGCCCGCGGAGGCTGTCATCCCCTTTGCCGAACCCAAGGCATAAAGACAGCAAGCTGAGGGCGCGGCAGCTTTTTCTGAACACCAAAATGGGCGTGGACTCATACGCACCATCTTGCTGGACACCGCAGAGCTGTAGGCCAAGACTAACGTTCTCACAGAAGGTCCGACGTACGGCAGGACGTTGTGAATCAGGCCGTGGAGTAAACGCTTCTCCATCTGTGCGATGCTGATGGCCGCCGAGTCCTCTGCAGACTCTTCTGTGAAGTGAATGCAGACATCTGAGACCTTGATGCACAAACTGTAGTCAGGCTCCTGCAGGAACCTCAGAAGCCCTGACTACAAAATACTTTTGCTGCGATCCTTAAGCAGGGCAAAAAGCGATTTAAATGCAGGCCGTCTCCCTCCCACCACTTAGTATTTAAAAGGTCTGAACATCAGCTACACAGAAACAAAAGGGAAAATGCAGGATCATGATGGGAATGAAGAGTTTCTTCACACGCTTTGGGGTTCAAGGTGATTTTCACATTGAGGTAGGTAGGAGGAAAAATAAATCCACTTTCAGGCACTAAGAAAGGTTTTTGCAAAAAGGGGGACAAATACTAGCCACATAGAAAATGTCGCCCGGGAATATGCACTGTCAAAAGGAAAATGACCCACAGTAAAAGCGTGGTTTGTGTGATTAGGTATTTTATCAACTGATGTGAAAATGAACACAGAGCACAGAGACTCGAAGGACAAATTCGCTCAGTTGTGATGAACCAGGCACAGAACGAGCACGGCTTTGGCTTTTTCCTCAAAATTCTGCAGAGCTGAGACAGTTACAAGGTGTACTACGTAACAACACAACCTAAAACCACTCCAACCTGATGTAAGGGGAAAAAAAAAAAACTAACCTAAAAAACTACTAAAAACACAAAATTATTTAGTCTAACAAGGAGCTAGTAATTTTGTCACCTTTCTCAGGACCCAATTACCATGGTTACCCAAAGGCCTAACCTGAACGTCTCTAAACACAAAACAGGAACAGGATGAATTTAGGAATTCACACTTCAAACAAAATTGAGGGTAGTGACAAAGAAATAAAAGTGAAAACAATGAATGGATTTGTGACAAATGGCTCTGTATTTACAGAGAACTAAATTCCTCCACTAGTTAAACACAGTAAGTAAAATATAGAGAAAAATTATGAACTTTCCTGAACTATGTATCTACTATCAATTTTATTCCCAGTGATTGTTTTGTATCTGTGCTCTCCTTAAATACGTATTTCCTGTGAGATTAAAAAAAAAATTAAGCATCCTCTGAAGAAGAAAAACTTTCCAGCAAGACAAGCAAAGATGGTGAACTCAGAAAAGCACTAGCACGGATGGGAGAGCCACGGCTCGGACTCAGAGTCACCACATAACAACCGGACATGGCGGCTCCATCGTTACGGCCTAGCCCCATCTCTTCTAAACCAAGACGGAAGCAGCAGTCTTCTCCATGGCTGTGGCTTTGAGACTGCGTTAAGACAAACACACTGTCCGATAACGTCTTTAAAACTCCTAACGTGGGTATTATGAGTGATTATGATTCCTGCGACCACTAATTATCATTATTATTACTCTTCTCATCCACCGTGCAGAACGGCTAGGTCAGGGCTTCCCAAACATGCCATCTGAGCCAAGACAGCAGCTTCCTGAGGTCTGTGCGCACATCTCCAAGCAACTGACTGTCTTTGAAGGAAAAGCATCTTGCAAATGAAAGTCCCCTCCAGTGTCAGTTTTACCAGGTAAAAGAATGTCGGATCCGTTCATTTTCTTACTATTTCATTGGCTGTCATTCATGAGCTTGACCAGTATCTAAGAACTTGTCTTCCTCTTCCATACTCTCAAAAAGCATCTTTATGAACTCCTAGTTAGAGCAATTCCCACTATATACATGCAATGAAAAATTCCATGCTCTCAATTCTCCCCTGTTCTTGGGGTTGAGAGACCATCTTATTCACCCTGGAATTTCCCCACAGGGCTAGAGGAAGGGTGACACTACTTTTTAAGGCTGCTTATCAGTCACAAGGAATCTTCACACATTAACCCGAATTCCACAGTGACCCTGCGAGGTCCGTGGAAGGACTGTCTACAAACAACCAGATTCAACAGCTTCACGAGGCTCCTTCCTCTGAACTACACATGACAGAACACACGGCTGAACTGATCAAATGAAATGATTCTAACAACACAGCAGAGGACTGTAGTAAAAGCGTGTTATTTCAATGGGGAAACAGTCATCATTCTCCCCCTTTTAGGTGTTTAAATACCTAGCAAGCTGAACCACAGCCCTACACGCATTTAAAAATTACTTCGAGCTGAATAAAGTTTAAATTCGCCGATTATTTCCTCAAGTTTCAAAAAAGCAGGAACTTAAAAACATCAGTTTCTTCAGAAAATAGGCAAATCTCAGCACCCAATAACCCTGGCAGATCTACAGCATATATGTTTAATGTGACAGTAACCATCAAAGGCACCGTGTAACCACAGCACTTACCAGATTCATCTATGTCGGCGTCCTCATCCCACTCCTGAAAAGCGCGGCTTTCGTCCTTCCGGTTCCTCACCCACTCCTCGTCGGGCTCGGTGTCAAGCTCAGTTGCAGGCCCACTGTACCAGTCGCCTGCCCACCACGCAGCAGAGAGAGACAAAGTAAGGTTAGAATCGCCAGATGACAAAAAAGTAACTTGCGTTAAAGAAAAATCTCCGCGCACAGAAAATACCTGTGTTCTAGCAAAGACTGCTGGAGATATTTCACAGGAAAAAGAAACGACACCTAAGGAAGCAAAGGCTTCCCTCTCAGACACACGGGAAAGAACGACGGGAAATAATGGTCAATAATCTCACAGACAATTTTCAGAGCACGCAAACCACCTAACCTTCCCCGCCGTGGAGCTTCCACCAGCTCCGGCAACACCGCCCTCAAGCAGGGAGCGAATACCGAAGGGCAGCGTGCGTGTGTGCTGACCGGTGAACTGGCCAGCCACTCGGAGCCGTGGGTGGGGAAGGCAGAAGGAGGAAGGCACAGCAGAAATCACACAACCGTGAAGAGACCACGGGGGCTGTCAGTCAAGCCACCAGCGTCACACCTCAGCCAGGGCACCCTGCTGGCCAGTCACGGTGACCCGGCAGTGTCACCTGCACCCCACACGGCACCCGCCCCGGCCTGGGGCAGCGGCCATGGCCTCCTCACCCAGCGGGTGCCTTTCCAACTCCCCATGACGGGAGGAACAGAAACGCCTCACAGAGACAGCTGTGCCCTGCGCGGCCACCAGAGCAAGTGGCTGAGAAACGGAAGTCAAACGTCATAAATAAACAAAACCAAAATCACGGGACTCTCTGTTTAAATGTCACAAAGACAGAAAAAGAGAAACAGTTAAGATCTGGTCCTCGCCATCGAAATCTGGCACAGCACTGCCACATGTCAGCGCTGTGTCTGCTAACACCCGTCTACATGCTAATTCCAAACAATTCCCAATAACGAGAAATAGTGGGAAACGCGAAAGTCCAAAACGTAACCCGTTTTGCCTGAAGTTTTCACTTTATAGTTCGTCAGCCCGCAACTAACAGGAAAAGCTACTCCATGTGAAGTTAACAATTCTCCCCATTTGGATCATCTGCTGGGTAGTCAATATTCCAAACAGCTTCATTCAAAAAATACTAGAAACCTAATGAGCATATCTTAAAAGTATATAATGTACATTCATCCGTATTAATGTGAAAAATGAGCAAAGATGTCAAATTGTAGAAAAATTTAAAGAAAATATGAATTTTGAAGTTAATACACTCACCTAGAAAAAATCGTTTTAATTCAGTAACAGAAAATACGCTATACTTAGGGCCTGCAGCAGTGTATGTTCATGAAAAATTATAACTGTGGCACATTAAAGTAACTTCCACAATGAAATGAATGAATATGGAATTGTGACTTATGAATGAGGTATTACCAGTCACCAAAAATACACTAGAGACAAAGACAGATTCAGTTATTTTGAGTCACTACCAAAAGGACTCTTTTGGAGGTGATGTTTCACCTCAGAATTTGCTCTGTATTTTTAAAATACTCTCAATTATTCAAAGTTGTTCTGACAGTCTATTGATGTCATTATCAATTTACGAATCTATTAAGCTTCGGTTATTAAAAATTCGACCCCCCCCCCAAATTGTCAAAAGGAGAAAGTAGCATCAAAAAGTAGCATAGTTCTTATTACTTATCAACAATTATCACCACTTTGCCAATTAATTTGTATTTCTACACAGAAATTATCTCAAAAGGGATGGCACACACCCCGCAATTCACCACATGACACATAATTATGTCTCTAACTCACAAAACATAACAGTACTGCTAACTTGTCCAAGACGTCCACAAAGAACGCATCACCTCCCTCGCAATTCTGCTTTTTAAGCCAACCTCTCAAGAGCTTCCCTGCCTGGCTTGGCTCATGACCGCTTGTGAGTGTTCATCCTGGGGGGGGGGGGGGGGGGGAATAGGTTAAGACATTTTTCATCAGAACTGAGAGTCCCATTTACCTACCTCTGGCCCAATGAACAGGGTACAGATGCCTCCACAGGGATCCCGTTTTAGCCAGCTGAGACCACTTCGTGCTGACTTGGCCGCACCGACACAGCTCCTGAGGATTAAGGTAGCTGAAAATGGACAGCATCACCTCCGGAGGAAGACGGGCGATGCCGACGGGCTGCTCCGGTACCTCCACCTCTGCAACAGAGAAGAAACACTTTACCGTGACAGGCCGGACGAGCAGACGCGGCAGGAAAGGACAGCAAACTTCTGCAAGTAAGACCCAGTGCCTATAGCCCACTCCCTGCCTGCGGGGTGGGAAACGGATAGAAGGTGGATTAGCGGTAGCATAGGTGTGTTCGACGTGGCAGGAACACGCGGGGTTCAGCGCCGGTGGTCAGGGCCCCACTTCATCGGCGGCGGCGACAGGGATGAAGAGAGCTGACTTCCTCTGGCCGCGGTGTCACAGGAGGAACAACACTCCCCTGCAGCACGCGCCGCATCCTAGCCTCCTTGGGAAAGGAGCCCAACAGGTTACACAGCTTTAACCGAAGCCCAGCGCCGCCAGGTGAGGAGACGCCCGGGATGGCCCGATTGACACACAGGTGCGCGCACCCCCCTTCACGCGACCGGCGCTGTCACCCGCGCCTTCCCTGCTGCCGCGCCCGTTTCCGGTCGGAGATCTGGAACCTCTACGAGCCCCAGTACCTTCACCTGTCTCTGAGCCAGCTCAGCCCCCCCCCAGAATGCCGGTGTTTCTAAGGCCCATGTACCCACTGACCAGGGGCCTCGCCGGCCACTGCTGGAGGAAGCAGTCACCGGATGCCCAGCTTCGCCCAGGAGCTATTTCAGGGGCAATTTTCCAAAAGCAAAATGCAAAGGCGGCGTCACCGTCACCATCAAATACAAAGAAGATCCCTCATCAAAGCACACGAGGAACGCGAGCCCCTTGGGCACCCGATCGTCTTGACAGAGCAACTGAAGCACAGAAATTCTGGGCTCGGAGCCCTTGAGCCTGCACCTTCCAGAAAGGAAATATTTTCAAACTACTACAGCGATAGTCTGCTTTGAAGGAATGGGAACACGAGCCGCAATACAGGCAACGCTTTTAAATCTCAGGTCATAATTACAGTCCCGCCAGACGCAACAGGTCTCGGCGTGGTGGCAAAGACACAAGGCGCGCTTCAGAGGGACGCACACGGGCTTTACGGGCTTAATTACAGCTTAACCTGTAAAAACATTTTTGTTTCAACATGCACCTCACCTATTTTGTTAAATAAGAACAAGAAAAAGAGAAAACCAGACCCAAATAATTGTAAGTTACAGGAACAAAATGCCATTACTTTTTTTTTTTTTGGGGGGGGGGAGACTAGGTCTCGCTAATTTTTTTTGAGACTAGGTCTCGCTATTTTTGCCCATGGAACCGCAGGCTCTCGTTGCCCGGGGTGCCACAGACTCAAGCAATCCCCAGCCTCAGCTTCCCAGGTAGCTAGGATGACAGGCGCGCACCACCACGCCCAGCTATTTTTTTGGAACTAGGTCTCGCTACGGGCCCCAGGTGGGACTCGAACCGCGATCCCTAGCCCCGGCCGCTTCATAGGCTGAAGCTTACAGGCACGAGTCACCGTGCCCGGCCAAAACGCCATTGTTATCACCCATCTAGAAGCAGCAAAAGTCTTCACCAGTCAAGAGATGCCAACTTCCCTTCAAGTGCTTCGAAGTGGCAAAGCTATCAACGGTAAGGATGAAAACGCAGAAGTGGTCTATCGTGGGGGGAGGTAGGTATGTTTCACTGACATTTGTCCTTTGGTTTTGCAAAGTGACTGTACCAACAAGCACGATGCCCAACACACTCCCCGCCCTGCGCATGCAGGAAAGAGAACGACAGTGAGAGAAAGGGAGCTACAGAGGCAGAGCACTAAGCATGGGAGCCGGGCGTGCTGGTGCGTGCCTGTCATCCCAGCTACCTGGGAGGCTGAGGCTGGGAATCACTTGAGTCTGCAGGTTCGAGACGACCCCAGGCAACACAGCGAGACCTAGTCTCTTAAAAATAATAAAAAAAGCTCTAAGCAGGGCTGACGCTGAAAACTGGTGGCCGTGCCACTGGGGTCAAGGGCACTTGGAGAGCCAGACGGTGCCACCAACCACTGTCTGGACTTCATAATAATAATAATAGCAACAACAACATAGTTATTGTAAGTAAAGAAATTATTTTAAGAAATACTATTTGGAGCCAGGCGTGGTGGCACCTGTAGTTCAAGCACTGGGAGGCAAGAGGACAGGGATCACTTGAGTTCACCGGCTCAAGACTACCTCGGGGAACACAGCAAGACCTTGTCTCGAAAAAGCAGCTGGGCGTGGTGGTGGGTGCCTGTAATCCCAGCCACCTGGGAGGCTGAGGTTGTGGGGATCACTGGAGTCTGCGGGGTCGGGACTACCCCAGGCAAGAGAGTGAGACCTAGTCTCAAAAAAAAAAAAAAAAAAAAAAAAAGAAATACTATTTGGCACGTGGCCTTACAGGAGTGGCTCAATTGAAGCCAGTAGCTCGCCATTCTAAAATAGAAATGAAGCCGGGCACGGTGGCATGTGCCTGTAAGAGACAGCCTATGGAGTCAAGGCTGGGACCAGGGATCGCAGTTCGAGTCCCACCTGGGGCAACACAGCGAGACCTAGTTCCCAAAAAATAGCTGGGCGTGGTGGCACGCGCCTATAATCCCTGCTACATGGGAAGCTGAGGCTGGGGATTGCTTGAGTCCGTGGTACCCCGGGCAACGTGAGCCTGCGGTTCCCCGGGCAAAAATAGCGAGACCTAGTCTCAAAAAAATATATGTACATGTATATATTTAAATAAATCAATAGATACATAAATAAATAAAAATGAATAAATAAATAAATGAATCAGCAATAACCCTCTTTGAACTAACTTGCCCCTGAGTGCAACAGCCTCTCTGACTCCTCAAGCGCAAGTCACTGGTAAAAACGGGGTGGGAGGGGTACTAACGTCCCTGTCACAGGATGCCAAGGGCCTGGGGCCTGACCGCAGCTCCAGCTCACGCATGCTCACCTCCATCGGCCTTCTCATCCACCGAGTACTTGAAGAACTTCTGCCGCTCCTCAGCCTGGTTCCACAGGCTCAGGCCTCGCAGGAGCTCGGCCGTGTCCTTCTGCGAGCAGTGCTGGGCGATCACCTTCTTTTTGATGTCCTTGAGCTCCTCGTAGGTGAAGTACTCCATCAGCATGGGCTGGAAGACCTGCGTCGGGTGAGCGTGAGTGAGGCAGGCATCCTGGCTCCCCCACCCCGTGGACCTGGTGGCGGGGCCAGCAGGGGTCACACCCGCTGGTCTCCGAGATGCGAGGTGTTTCGATGTTAACCCCCCTCCCCTCACCTCCATGAGCCAGCGCCTCCTCCCTACAGCTTCACACCCAGTTAAGTCATCCAATGAACAATATCGAAGCCTCAGAGCCGGACAAACCTGGGCCGGCCTTCCCATGAGAGACGTGTGTTTGTTAACGGCCTCCTGAGGGGGCAGCCGCGTGTCCAGCACGCGCCATGCCCAGTGTACCTGCACTGTAAGAGTCTCCCTCTCCCAGACCCCGGTAGAGCTGGTGGAATCTAGGAGACTCCTTCTTTGAAACGGATGCTCAGAACCAACCTCCAACTGCCAAGACCAGCATGCAGAAGGGGAGCCCCGCTTTCCGCCACAGCCCGTCTGGGGGGGGGGTCTGAGGGCATGAAGCCTCCACGACAGCCATGGACCATAGTGGCCTGCAGAGCCTGTGACATGCAGAGCCTGTGACACGCACCCAGGCCTCCACCTGGCTGAGCGGGCCGGGAAAGGGCTCTGGGAAGGGTTTCGTTTCGTTTCCCAGCACTAATCTGATCATAGAGGGACGCCACAGCCAGAACTGCCACGGTCACTGTCTCCATCCCTTGGCGTGTGCCCTGCCACCAAGGAAGACGAGAATCCAAACACGTTTCTGCTCATTAAATCATGGACACCCTGTTGGCAGCCAGACGCAAGGTACGAGAAATCAATTTACGAGAAGAGATCCACCCAGCCACAGCCGGGGCCCAAATGGAGATATGAGCCATGAGGCGTTAACAAAAGGAAGGGGTATTTACAGGCATGCAGGGTGAGGGTCTGGTGAATTTTAAAGAAGATAAACACATGCCTGAAAGACAACACTTTAAAGCTTAAGAATAAGTGAGAAATGGGGAGTGTAGGCAGGAGGTCACAATCTCTGATTGAGTGAAGCCAGCGGTGCCACCGCAGTTTCAGAAGGTTATTGTAGTAAATCAGTCCCTAGTTTTTTGGGAACTGGTTAACGAGAGAGGTTTTTTAATCTCGTGTGCAATTACTTTTTTGGTTTGCAAATGGCGCGCAGCAACACCCTAATAGCTGAGGACGGGGTATAAAGCTGACACGCTTAATACCGTTGAGTTACTAAAATCCGCTGCCGAAATGTAAACATGGAAAATCATTTAAACTTAGAAATTACTAACGCCGGGCATGGCTGTCATCCCAGCAACCTGGGAGGCTGAGGCCAGGGATCGCTTGATTCCGTGGGTTCCAGACTACCCCGGGGCAACACAGCGAGACCTGGTCTCAAAAAAAAAAAAAAAACAAAAAAAAGAAATTACTAAAAAGATTTGAATCCTCCCGAAGTTCTGAAGTTAGCTTGGCATAGCAGGGGTTACTGCTCAACACTGCTGTGCAGATAACCGGAAAGTCCGCAGTGAGTCAATGAATCAAGTCACTTACTCAGTGAAAATAAACAACCTCTCTGAGGGAGTAAGTTGGTACTTTTCTCAGCCACCTCAGGTGTTTCCTTTCCAAAACTGAATGGCTGGCTTATCTTCCCAGGCATTATTTTAAAGAATGAAGGGCAAAATGACCATCTTGAACATCTCGGAACTCGGGGTCACGGGATCATGCATGCTTACCTCCTCTTCCTCTTTCATGTGAGGAAGAAAATCTCTGGTAAAAGCCTCCAATCTCTCTTTCAGCTGTTTGGCATAATTTAACTGCTCGTATTCATTCTGGAGACAAACACACAAACGACAATTTGCTTCATTATTTATATTGTGCCCGAGCCTAAGAAGTCAGTTCAAAATGCAGCCTAAGAAGTCAGTTCAAAATGCAGCAAAACCTTGGAGGAAAAAACTGACAAAAAAACAAAGTGGCCCCTGGACTTTCCTAACGTAAGAGATGTTCTTAAAACAGCTCTTAAAGAAACTCTGAACTCCTCTCCTTTCCCAAATTATCTTGAAACTTAGTTTAAGAACAGCAAGTGCCTGCTCAAGACGTCTATTCACATCTCACCCGCACATGTACACCTGTGTCTACAACACACGGGTGTCCCATGCCGTCTGGGAGGAGGCCACCAAGCCCACTGGCCTGTGTCCCTGCAGAAGCCCTGCATAAGGTCACCGGTAGATCCTCCACCTCCGAACTACTCGGAACGTCGGCTATGTCACGCTGACAGGAAACAGCAGACGCTGCTCCAGGCAAGGAGTCTCACTACCTCTTGAAGTGAATCCCCCTAGTGCCAGGACAGCTCCAAACAGCTGAGAGTCCCTCCTCCTAGGAAGTGGAAGCCCAGCTCTTTGTAACTGACCCATCACTCTCTACCCACCCGCTCAAGTCCAAAGAGGTGGAAATCAATGGCCTCAGTCAACTAAGACGCTAACGATGTTTCCTCCCCATTGATTTCCCTCCACTCTCCTCCTGCCGGGGCTGAGTTTTGCAGCTGTTTCCCAACTAGCCACTGGTGCGCTCGGGACGCTCCACAGTGCCCTGGGCAGACCTGGGACTGCCCTTCTACTGAAACGCTCAGGTCGCCATCATCACTTTGCTTCTCCAAACAGCTTAACCCCTGGGCACACCAGCCTACGCCTTCCCGATCGATGCACGTCCGCCTGGAGCCACAACAGTCCACGCCAGCTGGCCACAATGAAGCTCTATGCCGCACACCTTTCCCCGCACTGCCTAGAAAGTCAGCTGACTCCCCCCCTTCCCCTCTCTTCCCCCTCCCCCTCCCCTCCCCTCCCCTTCCCCCTCCTCCACGCTTCTCCCCTTTAGCTGCAGTGACTGCGGTCCACGACTTTTGTTTCCTACCCAGTTTTTACCTCAGCCCCTCCACCCTCTCTCCACTAGTGACACTACAGCTCAGCTCGTCGCCATCTCACTGAGCCCATGAACACAAAAGCCACAGCAGAGTCAGGGGGCCGTACACTAGGAATTCCCAGCCATCCCAGCTCATCCTCGCACCCTCAGCCATCCCACACCTTCGAGCATGTGGTCTTTCAGAAACCATGGCCATCATTTTTGGAGCAAACCTCCAGTGTCATCCTGGGGCCCAGAGTAAGAAAACCTCCCTCTCGCATTATCCTCACCTAAAGAAAACCATCCTTCACTTGGTATTATATGGTTCAAAATGGGTGCATTCAACAGGCCCTATTCCCTAACACAGGGAAAGGGGGGGGGAGTATGATAAGCCTCACAGTCAGCACTCAGCGTCAAGCAACATTTCCGAAACCCTCTACTCCCTGTCACGACTCACCACCCGTCACTAGGCACTGCATGCACCGCAGCTTGAAGAGGGCAGCGAAAATTTTCCAGAAAGGAGCGATTTTACGGTCATCAAAACTGCGACTCAACGGAACTCAAGAGACGGTAAAGAGCGCTTACTACGCCCCCCAGACACACATCCCAGACAGACGGGGAGAGCTGAGAGACCCTCCTCCAGCGCAGGAGCCGAGCCAGGCTCCCAGCGGTCACGGCCTGACCTTGGACACTGACCTTGGCCCCGGGAGCTCAGCTCTGGGGGAAGTTGCGCTGAATCAGGTCAGCAAAAATCTCTCACGCTTGGCATCAGCTCGTTCGCTTTTTCTTGCCCCCCACGGCATTTCATCGCCCTGGTCTCTGCCTTCAGCAAAGCTCCGCTGGGGCTGCTCAAGGTGAGGTGCTCTGCATCCTGACGTCTCCCTGGTCACTGGGGGCCGCTCCCCTTCTCCCTGGCTCTGGTAGAGCTGAGCTGGGTCTCCCCCCCCATGAGGAACCCCGCAGCACCCCGTCCTGAATGACGTCTCCAGAGCTAGGCCGAGCAAGTGTCAAACACTTTCCTCCTTATTCTACCTCGCTACAAAGCGCTGCCCAGGATGCCTAGTGAGATGCCAGCTGATGCTACCATCTGCAACTCACCTTGACATTCTTCAGTCCCTTCTCAAAGAGGCTGAGCATCTCGGAGAGCTTATTGTCAGAGTGGACATTGTAAACCGTCTGGCTGCGCTGTTGGAGCAAACCAATGATGTATTCGTTCTCAATCTGCTCGTGCATCTTGAACTCCTTGAACGTAGCATACAGAGACTGCAGAAGCGCGCGGAAGTCGTTGTTGTTGGAGAAGTTGGTTTTAGAAAGCTGGGCGAAGATGTGAAAAAGACAAGATAAACACACGTCAGCGCGCAGCAGGAAGGAACATTCAAACGCGGCCCTCTCTCGCTTTGCGCTTAACGAAGTACCTTCCCGGCCACTTGGCTAACTTGCCGCACAAACAGGGAAGTTCATCAAGGAACAAGCTGCCCTGGTCAACCACAAAGGCCGGGAGGATGCGGGGCTGTATTCCGAAGGGCCTAGCGGCACAGATAAATGGAGCATGCGCAAATCGACCACACAGCCTCCTCAAATAAGGGATGAGATCAGACACCGTCAAATGTCAAATTCTATCTCTCTCTCTCGTATAAACATTTAACACAGGTAATAAAGACTCCATAGTTATATACGTAACCACTAGCCATGTTAGAACGTGCTAACTACCTTGGTCTTTGTTAAGAATGTTCTTTACGGTATTTAAATCCCTCTGCAAAATAAGAAACTCGGAAATGCTCAGCTGGGCCGGTCTACACCTTAGTTTGAACGAGGCCCATTGAGCTATGACATCATGACTAGATCGTCACCAGGCAATGAGATGCTTAGCAACTGGGGCAGAAACAGACACTTGGGGCAGGGGGGAGGCGGGGGGGCGGGCGGGAGCTGCTGCCACAGCACAGTGGCTCCCGGGGCAGCAACGTGGGTGAACGCACTGGGGAAAGGACCAGCCAGAGAGAACAGACGGAAATCCCACGCGGTCACTTTCATGCTATTATTCAAAAAGACAAAATGACTATTCCGGAATGACTTTAATTTCGACGTTTAATGGCAAATCAGATTCTAGTTCAAAATAACATGCAAAAACCCATCACTGCCAAGGCCGGATTAATACACTTTCCAGGCTATCAGTTCCTGTTGGCGGTGGAACCTAGACACAGCGGACAGGTGGTCGGAGGGCGGGTAACAGGCAGCCCCCCACTCCCCAGAGCTGCTCTGTGAACCTGGCCGAGCAGACATGCAGGCCAAGCTCTCTCTCCTATCGCCTGTCCTGGGCAGCGACCTCGTGACAAAGTATCAGAGGAGACCATAGACACCTAAAGCAAAACTATTCCCTGTGTGTGACAGAAGGAACCAGGCGTCCTCTGTAAAAGCTGGACGGATCAGGTCCTAAGAGGCCTTCAGAGAAAAGCCAGACCCGGAGCGAGAGTGTCCAGCGCAGGTGCCCAGTGCCACCGTGACTCGGCCGTGGGACCCGGGGGGTGACTCTTCTCCCTCAAGGTCGTGACGTTCCTCTGATAAGAACTGTGAGGGCGAAATAACTGGTGCCTAGTACACGTTAGGGAACATCATTGAAAATTAAATATTCATTTTTATATTCATGCTTTTTTAGTCTCCTCAAATATTTACCAAGAGCTGTAAGTAGTGCTTGGAATGCAGCAGTAAACAAACACCTCTGTGCTTACAGAAGCTACATTCCAGTGAAGGGAAGTAGATGTGAAGGGAAGTAGATTACAACCGCAATAAATAGGTGAAGGATCTCGAACAGGAATCCCGCAGAGGGCCGGGCGGCAAACACTTCAAGTTTTGCAGGGCATATGCTGTCTGTGGAAGCCATTTATTTAATTCTGCTGCTGCAGCACCGAAATACTCACATGGATATGGATATATTCCAACAAGACTATTTATGAACACTGCAACTTGACTTCATAAACTTTTCGCAGGCCATAAAATGGTATTCTTTGATTTTCCCAAGCATTTAAAGCTTGAAAAGCCAGTCTCACCTCTCCAGTCATAAAACAGGAGGCAGGATGGATTTGGTTACACCAATGTTGCAGCTTTCACCCGAAGAAATGCCACATAATATCACAGTTACATCTCACCAAATACTACCATGTGCATTCATTTAAAAAAGTATTTAAATGGGTCTTAGTAGAAATGAAAGTCAAAAGAAATGATTAGCAGCGGTTGTAAAATGTTCTTTAAAAATTAAAAAAAAAAAGCCCAGGCTAGGTGGCGCCAGCCTATGGAGGAAGGTCAGGACTGGGAATCGATTGAGTCCGCAGTGGAAACCCGCCCAGGGCAACAGAGCAAGACCTAGTCTCAAAAACTAGCTGGACGTGACGGCACGCACCTATAATCCCAGCTACCTGGGAGGCTGAGGCTGGGGATCGCTTGAGGGCGTGGTACCCGGGGCAACGTGAGCCTGTGGTTCCACAGGCAATGTAGCAAGACCTAGTCTCAAAAAACAAACAAACAAACAAACAAAATAAAACAAAACAAAAACCAACTCCTACATGTGAGGAGGAAAGCAAGTTCTTAAAAGGCAAGAGGAAACTTTACCCACATTCTCATCGGACGAGTAAGAGCCCGTTCAGGTTTAATAACCCGCTGAGGGAAAGGCCAGGTTCTGGCCACAGACCCCGAGACCTCGGCGGCCGCTGAGCGGCGGGGACCCCAACGCTGACCTCGTGGGTGGGGCCCTGGCTCCCCCAGCACGTCGCTAAACTGCTCGGCGCCTCGGTTTCTCCACCTGTAAAGTAATGCCCATGACACCCAGCACCTCCCAGGTGACTGTGATGACCCGGAAGCAGCCTGCATGGGGCGCCCCGACAAGGACTTGGCAAGGCCGACGGCAGCTTTCCTGGCGTCTGCTGCCTTTAGCCAAACAGAGCGCACATCCCTGGCCTTGCTGAGCCAGCGGTTCTGCACGTGGAAAGAGCAACGGTTCAAGCGCGAGGCTGAGGCTAGGAATCGCTTGAGTCCCTGGATCGAGACCCGCCCAGGGCAACATAGCGAACCTGGTCTCAGAAAAGCAGCCAGCCGTGGTGGCAGGCACCTGTAATCCCCGCTACCTGGGAGGCTGAGGCTGGGCCCGAGGCAACATAGTACCCCAGGCAACAAAGCGTGACCTGGTCTCAAAGCAAACAAAAAATACATAAAATACAGTAAAAGAAAGGGCAACGGTTACTTGGACGTAGCAGCTCCACAGGCAGCGCGCACCATGTAGCTTTTGCAGTTTTCTCCATATGAATCCTCCTGAAAACGCTGCGTTTGCCTCCGCAGAGCTTTTCAAACAGAGACAGGAAAAGAGAGAAAGAACCCGAGGCACCAGGCGTGTCTAGAACAGGCAGAGGCGCACGCGTGCCAAGCGCGCCACCACCTATCTCCAGGTGCGGCCTAGTTCGTACCACGGCGTCCCTGAAGACACGCTGGTCTCGGGCATTTACAGCTGGTGAAGCTGCGGCTCAGACAACCAAATGGGGATAAGGACGCTGCAACTTTGGCCGGCAGAGTGGGCGGGCGAGAGGCTGGGCTCTGTAGGACAAGCTCACCAGGTGATGGGCAGGGCACTTCTGGCTGTGCTCTGCTGCACAGGGACCAGCACCACCTAGCGGCGGCTCTCGGGCACCAGCCCACCCCACTCACCGGGAAGAACCACCTGCCCCAGAAGGCGGAAGGCCAGACCTTTGGCATGAACAGTGCCACCTAGACAGGGTACCGCAAACGCCCGTCCAGAACAAGTTTCAGAAAAGAGCATTTCCCTCTCGAAGCCGCGACGCACTTTCCCATGAACCACCAAATGCCCTCTGCTCCACCGACTGATGTCATGGCCCTGCAGTGGGTGACCGATGCTTGCAACATCCTGTTCTTTCTTCAGAAGCCTCTGAGATTCCCAAGTGCCAGCTACACTCACAAGCTCTGGACATCGCTGTTTCTCCCAGGAGCCAGCAGGAACAGAATACACAGGGCCCTCACACAGGAACCATCGGCAACAAGGTGTCACCGTGGCTTAGAAGTCAGAACTAACTTCCTGTCCCAGCCACTCTACACCCTCCAGTCGTACAGCCTCCTTTCAAACAGGATCGCCAACACTGTGTGCCACCGTGTGCCACTTAATGACGATCAGATGTTAAGTTCTGGAACGGGTTTGAAAAAATAGCATAGCAAAGTAATTCTACCCCAAAGTACTTTTACTTTCTGTCTGCAGACAACGCTTTTATTTAATCAAGGAAGGCTGACACCCAGTGACGAACTGATGACCAGCGAGTGGAAAAAACGATGACCCCCATTAGGGCGAGATGTTCTGCATAAGATCCACAGAGCCATAAGGAGCTGAACCAACCAGTTAATGCAAAAAAAAAAAAAAAAAAAAAAAAAAAAAAAAAAAAAAAAAAAAAAAAAAAAAAAAAAAAAAAAAAAAAAAAAGGCACAACTTCAGAAGAGCGGAAAATCCTAAGATTAAAATTCAGACTCCCCTAATTACCAGTTGAGTGAGTCGGGTTAGATTCCTAACCACTAACTTTATTTCCTCATCTTTAAATGAGGGATAATGTCTGTCTCCCAGGGCTCTGCTGAGGATTAGAAGAAACAGCAAGAACATGTAGTAAGAACTCATTAAATTCCTTTCCTTCCTCTGTGAGCTCTCAACTCAATATTCACGCCAACGAGCCAATCACCCGCATGCCAGTCAGCGACAGTTACTACAGGGACACCAGCAACGACAGACGAAGGGAATGCTTAGGCATCAGTGCACTCATTTCTTTTAGAAAACAAGTGATTCAGATTATTCTGAACTTACTTCCTCCATAGGGCCTTGGTCATAAAATGACCTTTCTTTATAAAATGATTAAGCAGAGATGACACCTTAATACCCTCATCTGAAATACCCGGGCAGTCCAAGAGGCCTCCACCACTTGCAGTTTTTATAACTGGTGGATGAATAAGCTGGGTAACTGGCCCTACCCATGTCACTGTCACCATCACCGCCACCAGACACTCTGCTCCCAGGAGTCCACAAGCTGTCCAGCCACTCCTGACACTGTGGCTAGCGCTCAGGCTAGTCCGCTCTCGGCTCACACCGCAGTGCATCTGGGTCTCCATCCTAGGACATGGATGTCTGCAAACTACTAGTGAAGAGGACAATGCAAGTCACCCCAGGGCTGCAGGCCAGGAGACCCGCCATGCTCAGCCTGGAATGAATGCCATGACGTCTGGAGGCTGGAGTACATGGGGAAAGGATGTCAGCCCATGCAAATGTTCACTAAAACCCCAAATTGCGAGATCAGTGAGTGAGCAAAAAGATTTCATAACACACTGTTACCGGGGGGAGGAGGGGGGAGACAACTTCAGAATAACTATGGTTTCAGATAAGGAAAATCAAACTGAGACTCCTGATTCCGACTGGCATTTCTCTGCATTTGTGACTAACTACTTATGTAAACTGAGCCTAGAAATTCAGGCCTACAAGCCCTGGTATAAAACAAAGCGCCCCCGCCTTTCGGCCTCACGGGGTTGTTACCCGGATACAGCAGTTTATTAAAAAAGTCTTTTCATAAACTTTTGATAACTGCAAGGGGAAATTCATGGGCCAAGTATTCAGTCGGGTTATGAAGCAGCAACATTTAAAATGGCCTACACACAGAGCATAAACCACGCTCAGTAAATGAGTCTGAACATCCAGGATCCAGTTGACACACAGCAAACAAAAGGAAGCTGCTAAAATATATGGGACTTGAGAAGTTTGAAGCTGGAAATAAAACTGACCTTTTTTGTAACGACTGGCATTCGGAGTCAAAGTTTAGAATAGAGTGAAATGACACCGTTTGTACCTTTTTTCAGTCTGAGTGTGAAAAACCATTCTCATTTTGTAAAGTTTTACTGTACGCTGTCTGTGTTGAAAACCCCTGGTCTCTACAACCAAAAGATGGTGCAAGTAAAACTTGATATAACAAGTGAATAAAACAAAGAGTTCTTAAAGGACTATGCGGTCATCATAAAATCCTTATTTTTCCATTCTAGCTCCCAAAGAACTCGCAGGAGAGAATACCATTGGTTCAGATTCCCACTGGTTAGCTCTATCCCTAAGAAAGCAGGATGTAGAATTCCTATGCAGTTCCCCCCACCCCCATCACCTTGGTCTTTGATCTACAATTCAGAAAATCAGACTTTCCTGTCTGCTTGAGGAATCTATACAACAATCTCATTAACTACATCTAATTAGCTCAGAATGGGTGACTATTTTCAACTTATGCCACCTTAAGTCGAAAGCGCTTTTTCAGTTCTTGCAAGGAGGGCAACTCGCTGTAAGGAGCCTTACTTAACTCACGATTTGTCCAAACAGCTCCGTATTTGCAAAATGTCTTCTAATGTTCTCAGTACCAGGTCATGACTCACAAAATCGGTGACTGCCTTCTTCACAGTCTGAGGCAGGCTGGTTAGCCTGGTACTCAACTAAATAAACCTGTGAGTCCTCATTATTCTCCAAGACTGAGTCACGAACATTGGGAAAATGATGACAGCCTCGGGTTCCAGAAAAACGGACACACCTTGCACTCCAGTTTCAGCTGCACCCTAGACTCCCGGACCCCATCTCAGCTGGGAGAACGCTGAGCTTCCATCACTCCTCACAGCTCTCGCTGTTAGATTTTGAGAGAGTAAAAAACTCTGCCCATATTTTTCTTTCCTGCACTTAAAGGGCGTCAGAACAGTTCAGTGCAAAAGCCAAAAAAAAAAAAAGGCAAAAATAGAGCACAGCTAAGTCACACCTCCAGGTTCACCCCGCTCAGCGCCTGACCTATGACCCCTGCTTCCCCCAGCTCAGCCAAGCAGGCCCCACACCTGCAGGCCCCACAGCCGGCTCACCTGGGAACTCCCCACTACACTAGAGGCGGGGGTTCCCCGCACAGGTGCTCACTAGGGGCTCAGTATCTGCTAACAGCTCCCCGCCGGCATCGACCAGCCACCAAGGTGACACGGCTGTCGTAGGCAGTCCCAGGCTCTCAACGTGCATCTCAACCAGGTGTATTTTCATCTTCAAGATGGAGGGAGACACGGACGGGGCTGGAGGGAGTCGATCTTACTGCTGGTCCTGCGTGGGGCCCCGACAGGGCCCCCTGGGCTCTGGGGACCCCTGTCCTGAGCAGCAGCCCTTGCTCCAGGACAGGCAGTTTCTGGACCCCCCTGGGCGCTGGTTTCCAGGCTGAAGGCAGAGGGGCTCCAGAGCTTTTTCTTGGAGTCATTTCTGCACCAGCCAGCCGAGCCTGCAGCTGCCAAGAGCCCGTCCGTGGAGGTTCCCCCTGGCCCGCGGACGCTCCCCCTCGCGACGCCCAGCAGCGGGGACCCTCTGCCCGGCTTCCAGGCCGCGCGCAGCCGTCTCCCGGGAGGTGCCTTGTCGGCTCGCGCGGCTCCCACGGCGGGTCCACAAAGGTGCCTGGAGTTAAGGCAACTTTTCCCGAGGCGCCTGCAAGGCGCCTGCACGGCGCCCACGCGCGGGTCCCGGCGGCGCGGCCCCGGGGCTGCAGCGCAACCTGCCGGGCGGCCGAGGCTCGGCCGGAGCGAGCGGCGAGGGGCGCGGACCACCGCGAGGACCAGGGCTCGCGGGTGGCCGGGCAGGGGACCCGGGCTCGCCCCCCCCCCCATGCAGCCAGCGCCAACCTGGGGGGTGCAGGGGGGGCCGCAGGGCCGGGGGCCGCGGGGAGCCGCCGCCGGCCCGGGGGCGGGATGCGGGGTGTCTGCGGAGCCTCGGGGGGCCCCCGCGGAGGCCGGGCTGGGCGCGCGCGGGCCCCGGCGACCGGGCGGGGGCGGGGGCCGCGGGGGGCGGGCGCGGGCGCCCCGGGGGGCGCGGGCGGCGGCGCTGACAGCTGCGCGGGCGGCCCCGGGGGCCCCAGGCGCGCGCGGGCCAGGCCGCCGGGGAGCCGAGTGGCCGCAGCCGCGCGCGCGAGGCCCCTGCCCGTTACCTTGTCGCAGTAGAGCCCCACCAGCTGCTTCATCCGCCAGTGCGGGGCGGTGAAGACGTCCACCTCTTCGGGGAAGGGCGCCATGGCCGCGGCCCCAGCCTGCGCCTCCTCCGCAGCCGCGGCCGCCGCCTCGCCATAGACGCCCGCGCCCGCGGCCGAGGCGGCGGCCCCTGCGCATGCGCCCGCCCGTCGGCGCGCGCGCCCGAGCCGCCCGGGCCGCGGGCGCGCGCCGGCCGCCGCCATGCGCCACGTGACCGCGCGCGGGCCTCCCCCCGCCGCCGCCGCCGCCGCCGCCGCCCCTGCCCGGTACCAGGCGCGGTCCGCGCCGCGTCCGCCCCGGAGCGGCCCCGTCTGGTCGCCGCTTGCTTCCCCGACCGCAGCCCGGGACGCTTCGGCGCGGGGGCGCCGATCGAGGTCGGGCTGCTGCGCCCAAGGGACCCCGCGCTGCCCACCGGGGCGCCCCGGGCGACCCGGGCGCAACGACGCGGCTGCGCCCCGAGCTCGGACCGGGCGCCCCGGGCCATCCGGACGCCCTGCCCGGGGGCCAACTGCAGCTAGTGGGCGCCCAGGCCTGGCCCCCCCCTCCCTGACCCCCAGGACCTGGGTGGTGACCCCGCGGGCCTGGGTGGTGTGGACACCATACCTGGCCTGCAGGTGGTTCTGGAAACCCCGCAGAGGACGGGCGGCCTTCTCGGGGTGCGGAGCCAGGCTGGCCCGGGCGGCACAGGGAGGCCAGAAGGGCCTTGGGGGACAGGGTGAGGAATCCCCAGGGGTGACCGGGAAGGGGTGGAACACATGCTGCCTTGATGAGGCCCCGAGGCTGCTCGGAGAAAGGAGGAGACTTAACGAGGTGCTCCGGGCTGCAGCCCTGGGGGCATCTCGGGAGACCAGAGCTGGCCCCACGGGCTCCCCGAGACCCACCCCCCCCCTGCCGCCTGGAGGACTCATAGACACAGGGAAAACGGGGGACACAGGTAAGGCGGAGACCTTGGGAAGGCGAGTGTCGCTGGCCTAAGGGCCCTGAACTCCAGGCGGCCCAGAACCAGATACATTGTTTTTGCTCCCGGATGCTACGGTTACCTGTCACAGTTGCAGACAGCCCCGGTGTTCACGTCCAGTGATGGAGCAGAAGCCGAGAGGGAATCTCAGCGTGTGTGTCTCATCCTAAAATTCCCCACAGGCCACCGGGGCAGTGCAGTGGCTCAAAGCTCAGACTGGGGGTGAAGTTGGATCCCTGACTTTGCCAGCCACGGCTGGTGTGACCTTGAGCAAGTGACATGTCTTCTCTGCCTCTTCTCCTCTATCAAGACAGCGCTAAGTGCTTGTTTCCTCAAACTGGCATGTCGAAACCCTCCCCCCACCCCACCCACATGTGCCATTTTAGGAGGTGGGACCTTTGCAGGTGACTAGGGTGAGAGGGTGCCTGAAGCTGGCGCCCTGGCGTGGAGCAGTGCCCCCCTGAGAGTCCCTGGAAAGCCTGCTTCCTGTCTCCCTACCTGTGAAGAGACAAGGACCGGAAAGGACCCTCACCACGCCCACCCTTGACCTTGGACTGCCAGCCTCCAGGACTGAGAAATAAAGGTTTGTTGCTTGTAAACCAGCCTACGAGTTGCAGGGGTTCTGCTACGGCAGCCTGAACCAGGGAAACATCTGCCTGGTAAAGGCCTGTTGCAAGGATTAAGAAGTCATCTATTTGAACGGATAATGATCACATGCTGCTGTGCCTGGCGGGCAGAAAGCCCTCTCTTAAGCTATTATTATTAACGAGAACGACTTTGGGAAGTAGCACTCTAGGAAACGAAGTCTGAAAGTATTTGAGTGTCTAACCTCCCACAGATTAGTAAGTGATCTGACCATCTGAGTCTAGGTCCGACCGCAGGCAAAATGAGGACCACCCCAGCTGGGCATGGTGGCGCATGCCTGCAGATGGCAGCCTAGGAAGCTGCAGCCGGGGCCAGGGATGGCAGTTGAAGTCCCGCCGGGGTATGTAGCGAGATCTGGTCCCCAAAAAATAGCTGGGCGTGGTGGTGCGCGCCTGTAATCCCAGCGACCTGGGAAGCTGAGGCTGGGGATGGCTTGAGTCTGTGGTACCCCAGGCAACATGAGCCTGCAGTTCCACAGGCAAAAATAGCAAGATCTGGTCGCCAAAAAAAAAAATGAGGACGGCCCCAGGCCCCCCAAACATTCCTGCTTGTGCAATAGAGGAGGGAGAACACAGCTCCAAAGGAAGCACCCAAAGGTACCCATCCCCTCATGGGTAAACGCCCAGTCACACAGGGTTGGCTTCTGGCAGCGACCCCAGGAAGTTGGCAGAAGGGGCCTGGCAAGTCTGGAGGAAAAGAGCAAAATGGAAGCACAAGGCAAGAGCCTCCCACAGGTCTCACCCACGTCTCTCCAAAGCGCCTCCTCCCATGTCCCCCGAATCCCGGCACCAGTCCAGAGCCGAGGACAAGGGCAGCTGCCACTTCACGTGCCTCTCTGCCGTCTCATGCGCCTCCCCAACTCTTCTCCTTGCTTTTCCTTCTTCCCTGTCTGTTCCTAGCTCCCCCAGGATGCCACGCTCCACCCTTCAGTAGGCAGGGCAGGGAATGTGGAACCTCCCCTTTCAACAGCTTTTCCAGGGGTGCAGGCCGACATCCCCCCCCAGGCCTGGTGTCAGCTGTGGGACACCTAGATGGTGGTTTCTGCAGGTCTGTCCTGCAGAAATAGGAGTCAGGCCACAGTAGCAGAACACAGATAAGGGCCATAGCGATTCGCCTTCCCTCTCCCTCCTTCATCTGTTCTGCATTTCACCTGGGCTTTGCCACTACTCATTCACTATCTCCCCAAAGACATGTCCTTATTTCCCTGTCTGTTTACTTCATTCCGATCTTTCATTCCAGCTGTCCTAGGAGGGAGAATGAGACCTCAGGGGAGCCAGGTATGTAGAGGAATGAACTCTGCCATCTCCCCAGTGCTTCAAACTGACCATGTCCTCTGTTGGGTGCTCTGGCCATTCAGTGACTGGGGGAGAAGAGGGAGCAGTCCGTGGCATTCTGTATTTGCCTGTCTGCATGGCCTTCTCATTCCCTTTGTCTTCGTTCCCAACACCTGTTGGTGTTGTTGCTTCCCGGTGTAATCCCAGCACCAGGCACGTCAAGCAGGTGTTTAGCAAAAAAGAGAAAGTCCACACGCAGCTTCACCGCACCCCAGAACTTGAAGCAGTGTAGTCCCTGAACAGTACAACAGCTGCTCTGGACTTTAGCCATTTCGGGGAATCAGGTTGAGGTGACAAAATGAAAGTGACCTCTAGGTCATTCTTTCCTTGCCAAAAAAGCTGTTAATAATAGCTGAGTAGAGTAATTAATAAATGAATTGATTACATGAAATGATTGATTGCATTAAACTTCAGCCCCAGAAGAAAAGACTGATGATCAGTGCTTTCATTATTGCATCACTGCCACTATGGCGGAATCGGAGCTGTTATGGCCATGGCTAAGCTGTGAGTTTAATCCCCTCCCTGCGCTTTGTTCCTAGCATAAGACAGTGCGAGACTTCTAAGAGATCACCCAGGTATTGACCCCAAAGGAGACGGGATGAGATGGCTCCAGAGGCCAGTGAAAATGTCCACTGTGTGATGCGGGTGGACTGGAGAGGTTGGCTTTCTTACTCTTGTCCTCTGAGAAACTGCTTGTTGTAAAGAGCGAGAGGAAAAACATACCACGTCATCCCCTGGCGATGCCAAAAGATGCTGATACCAAGCCTCTTCTCCGGGGGTACCCAGCCTGGTTTGGGGGGACCCAAAATCGTCCCCCCCACCTAGTCAGGGAAAGTCCAGCCTAAGGCATCTGATTCTGTTGAGAAGACTGTATGACACAGCACTTTGTTCAATAGCGGGAGAGCTGTGAAGGCAGCCGATGAAAGAATGTTGCTGTTGCGAAAACAATTGCACTCCTAGTCCCTGGCCACAGCAGCGCTGACCCTCGGGTCAATCAGGAGAGGCAGCCACGAGCTGCTGCTGCTGCGGCTGCGTGGGGTCAAGCTAGGCCGGGCTGGCGGCTTTATGAAAAAACAAAACAAAAAAAACAGTCCTGACTTGAAATTCCAGGTGCTTGCCTTTTTTATTTTTTTTCTTGAGGGTATTTTCTATGCAAAGACCTCTGCAGGTGAACTCTATACAGACCTGCAGTTTGCCCTGAGCCCTCTCTGCCTTTCAGTGTTTCCCCAGTGGGTCAGTGTGCGGTTCTAGATGAGCTGCTGCGTGATGAGTCTGCAAGGGCTGCCGTTACAGGCCAGTACAGCCAGGGTGCTTCACAGCAAGAGCTGCTCACAGATGTGGAAGGCCAGCCACGTAGAGGTGCTAGGCGGTTTGGTTTCTTGGAGACCTCTCTCCTCTGCTTTATCCCTCCTCCCCAGGCCCTTTCCATGTATCCCCAGGTGTGCTATCACTTTTTGTTGGGAGGACCAGGTCTGTCCTGAACTGGTTTCCTGCCCACTAGGATCACAAGGTGACCTGCGGAGGCCCGGCCCTTCAGCCTCAGTGTGGGCAAACACGACTCTGCCAGGGAACACTGTGACAGGGGAAGTTTGACGAGGATGTCATAAAATCTACGATACCATGATCAGGGAAAAAGGGGGAGCCAGGATGTCTCTCACGGTGAAACTCTGGAATGAATAAATCATAGCCCGTTAATTCAATGGACAAATATGCATCTGTTGAAAAGCCTAAGACAGATCGATGGTTGCTGAGCTGGATGAAAACCAAAACTCCCGTTAGATTTTAACTACTTAGAGGAAACTATCAAATACACTCTTATTTGTGTTCAAAAGTTGCGTAGATTTCCAGAACAATACAGCTCAAGTTTGTGAAGAGGGTTCTGGGAGGGCGAAGCTGCTGAATGGCTTTCATTTTATTGGTTTTCTTTTTTTTTTTTGGTTATAATTTTAAGCACTCTTTAAATTATTAGTTTAATTGATCGCGCATCGTGAATATCTTTTAAACACGTGCCCTTTGCCATACTGTTGCTTTTCCAGCTATGTTTTTAAAGATGTATTTTCAGAGAATGCCTCTTCAAAGAGTTTGACAAAAACTTTGAAATCTTTAAAAATACGAATGGAGGAAAAAATGTTTGCTGAGGTGTGATCAGTAGCGACAGTGCTGGCTGCAAGGAAAGCACGATGTTTATCCTGGTTTTATCCCACTTCATGTCTGTTTATCTGCTCAGTGTCTGGCTTCTGTCCAGCGTCCTTTGGGTTCAAGCCGACCTTCCCTAGAGGCCTGGCAGTGGGCACACTGCTTTCAGTGACATGGGGAGACGGGTATGGCTGTAGGTTGCTAAGAAATACAAGCTCAGACGTGAAGACACATTATCATCCATGCCAAGTCAATGAGAATAAAAAGGATGGAAAGTGACAGACTCTTGACAAGTCTCTGAGTGATAAGAATTATAGGTGAGCCTCCTTCCTCGATGTTCCTATTCTTTCTAAGTTTTAAATGGACATGTCTTATGTTCAAAGTCAGAGGGACAAACATGGAGTAAGAACAATCTGATAGCGACTGAGTGTCATGAATGCATGTACAAGGGGCTGAAAGAAATACGTCAAAATACTGATATTGGTCATCTCTTGGTCATGAAACTGTGGCTGATTTCTGGGGGAGCCGTGGGGAGCCACGTTGTTCTCAATCCTTCAACCAAAAAATTCACCATTTTGGAATTGAAAAAACAAACTCTGTTTAAGGTGTTCCTTTCATTTACCCCCAACCACCATTAGATCCACCCCAGAGCTCCACCCTCCCCCTCCCCCCACACATGGATCCCTGGAGGCCTTCCTGCCCTGGAGCCCTGTGGCTGTATCTTCTGCCCTGAGGACACAGCTCCCCACCCCCACCCCCCCAGTCTGGAGCCAGTGCAATTCTAGGCGATTTCCATCCTTAGACCACGAGCCCCTGTGCCCTTCCCGGGTGACACACGGAGCCCACGCCTCACCTTGGCCAGGGCCCCTATGTAGCCAAGGTCATGCCAGCTCTTTTAAGCGTCACTAGTTGCTAGAAGGGGGGGTCAGCATCCTTCTCTTGGGGGACATCTGTGCTCACAGTGCATCTCAGGATCCCTTCTCGAATGTCAGCTGCATGTTTCTGGAAACCCACACTTCCTCATCCTGACTCAGGATGGGGCGTGAGCTGGAAATGCAAGAGTACCGGCTGTGTGTACTGCATTCAAGGAGCGGCGCTCTGCCCGCTAGAGGGGTTCATGAATACCTTCCACAGGAGAGAAGGGAAAGCACAGGCAGATACGCAGAATACCAGAAGCTCCAGCTCACAGAACAGCTCAGGAAAGGAAGCAGCGTAAATCAAAAAAAAGGGCAGATAAAGCAGATAATACGATGAGGAAAAGCAGAGTATGTAAGAAGAAAAGAGACTCAGGGGAAAGTTGGGAGAAGGAAACATTTTATAAGTCCTACCATGGACTGGGGCCTAGACATGCTGTCATGTGCAATCGGCCCAACGGCTCTACGTGGAAGGTGGTTTTATTTTTCCCCCTTTGAAAGAAAAGGACAAAGATGTCTAGAGAGAGAGAGCTGCTGACCAGTCCAAGGCCAGAGATCTAGTTAGTAGCAAATCAGGGGTATAAATCTGTCGTTCTTATTCTAGAACATGCACTTCACCCTACACTGAAGGCTAATTCTCTGCCATTAGTTATGTCAACAAAATAAAGGCCTAATTTGTGCTATTAACCTCTGAACTGGAACCAAAGCTGACTCAGAAGAATGGGCTATCGTGCCGACTCCGTGTGCCCAAAAAACAGCACCAGCCTGAAGCCACCTTTATTTTTATATATTTATTTATTTATTTTGACACTAGGTCTCATTATTTTTGCCTGTGGAACCACAGGCTTACATTACCCAGGGTACCATGGACTCAAGCAATCCCCAGCCTTAGCTTCCCAGGTAGCTGGGATTATAGGCGCGTGCCACTGCACCTAACCCTTCATAATTTTTAAAATATTTATTTATTATATATATATTTTTCTTACATTCTTGTATATCCACAGTTTTCTCACGAGCATAGCACCTGTGAGCCCTTGTCATAATGTCTTATGCTCCTATGGCTATATCATTAAGATCACTAGCTTTTTTTTTTTTTTTGAGACTAGGTCTCACTATATTGCCCGGAGAACCGCAGGCTCACATTGCCCCGGTACCGCAGACTCAAGTGATTCCCCAGCCTCAGCTTCCCAGTAGCTGGGATTACAGTCACGTACCACCACGCCCAGCTATTTTTTAGGACTAAGTCTCGCTGTGTTGCCCCGAGCGGGACGTGAACCGCGATCCCTAGCCCCAGCTGCTTCATAGGCTGAAGCTTACAGGCACGAGCCACCGTGCCCAGCTGAGGCTACCTTTTGACGAGAATTTCAGAGAATGTTAAAACTGCAGCTTGCGCTGCTGTAAACAGGGAGCTGGAAGGTACAGACTGGCCAACGGCGCTTCTTTGCAAAACTGCCCAACACATGGACCTTCATTTCCTCAACACACCTGCGTGGCGTTATCTTGTTCCCAATCAATGCTGCCAGGCCAACGCCAAGTCCTCGACTTGCCATCAAAGGTTCTATTATGGACTGACTTGTGAGCAAGCAGGACGGTGTCGTGTCCATGGCCCGAGGGAAAGATGGCTCGTCTCTGAGACAACCTGACTCATCTGTCTGGACTGTGTAGCCAGGAAAAAAATCACAAGTTTCTGGAACGGAAAGGGATGATAAGCTTCCTGTAAAGTGTCAGTTTTACATTCATTGTAATGATGAAATCTGGCAGGTGATTGCTTAATCCCTGTCTTACTGAGAGGGAAAAAGTATTTAGGGAAGTACCGTTCTGTTTCCTTCGTCCCTACCTCTGATATTTATGCAGACTTGTAAACCCCAAACACAGTACAAAAAATATCTACCCCCTTACACAGGGCAGCTCCTAGGAAAGTGGTAACTGCTGAGGCCTCCTGTGGGCAGAAAGAAGCTGGAGGCCATTGTGTTTCGGATTTGTATGGACTGACAGCCTGCATAATACATGAAACACGGACCTGAGTCCTAATCCTGCCTCTGCCACTACCTGCACCCACCAGACCTTGGGCAAACCACCTCCCTGGTCTGCGGTAGACCTGCATGAATGAGTTCCAAGACACTTTGGAGAGTGATAAGGGGGGATCGATAATTAATACATGAATTAATCCATGATACAGGTAAAAGGACTCTCCTGGGGAAGGAAATCACTCACCACCACCCAGATAAATTAAGAGTTAGTCGACCTTCAATCAATCATTATTTCCCGTGTGTAACGAGATTAGCTGTGATTAGCTTCATTCGCCTCTCCTAAAAGGTTTCTGCCAAATGAACTCTTTGGACTATTCTAGATTTCCTCCTTTTCATGCACGATTCTAATAAAACGTCGGCATATGCTTACAATGAAGAGAGTTTGGAAAAGCATTCCTTATTGTCGCATGTTGCAAAGCAAAGAGGTGGGAGCATAGACATTTCCTCACCTGCACCACGGACTGTGTCTGCCTCCCAGGGTGGCGTGAGAACGCCCTGTCTGTGCAACGTGTGGTGAACCGGGTGGGAGAGGAAACGGCTTTAGTTCTTGCTTTTAACTATAGGAAGAAGATGCCGTTTGGTCTCAGTTGTTTCTGGGACACTAATGCTAGCACCTTCCATGCGGTTTATTTAGGTTAATTCCACAAACCAATTTAACTGGAGAAGGGAGAGACTGGCACTAAGGGGTGAGACGTCCTGACAGGTTGAAGCTTCCAGCCCAATTCCATCCTTCCACGCTGTGATCCAGGGCGAATGAGCTCATTTAATCTGTAATTACATATATAATCATATAGTTACAAGCCTGGGGACGAGGTTGAAGACTGAAAATATCTATTTATGCCTAGTGCATAGTAGCCACCCTGTAGGGGAGCAAACATCTGTGACCCAAAGGATGCAAACTAAGGTTGAGGCTCCTTGGCCGCGGATCCAAAATGTACAGAAATCCTGACATTTGAGGAAAAGACAGAAAGGAAAGTCATGGGTTCTCAGCTGAGCTGGCTTTGCCCCATGCCAGGGCTCCGATGCTACAGCCCACACACTCCTTGGCTCTCAGAGGGAAACTCCAGAGGGATCCATGTCAAGGCCAGCTGCTCAGGCCCACGTGCCTGGCCCTTGGGCTTATGCAAGAAGCCAAACGCAGAGAGCAGCGCCTCCAGCTCCTTCGCCAGTTGACTTGACTTTCCAGATTTTAAATATATGACGTATTGGTTATCACTCTAACGACAATGCAGCTCTAAGGTTAGTGAAGAACAGCTCATCCGCTGGCTGGAGAGAGGAGGGTTTTCAGCATGATTTCGCCTTCCGTTTACTGGTGTTAACTCAACTGCATTCAATAAACCCCCTATTTGTGGAATATATTCCAGCTTATTCAGATAACAAAATGCTTCTCAGGGCATCGGGGCCTGGTGGAGACTCCAGTCCAGTCAGTAGACAGACACGATCACCTTTAGGCTCATGCAAGAAGGCGTGTCACTGCAGGTGCTGTTTCAGAACCTGACAGAACCTGCACAATGTGCACCGTGCCCTCCAAGTTTGCAGATCAAAGCAGGATTCTCACCGGCCCAGGTCTGAGATGGGGAGGAACTAGGGCACCGTCACAGAGTCAGACGGGGTACAGAAGAACCCTGGGCCGGGATGAGCACCCACGTGCTGGGGGGAACCAGGAGCCAGGTGGTCGGAGACCATGTGAAGCCAGGCAGCCACAGGACACTGGTCCTCCCTGTGCGGGGAGAGTAAAGATGTCATGTCTGGACATAGAATTTTAGGTGGACATTTCTGATATGTTCTTACCTGACTTCCTAATTGTTTTCCATGTCCTTCCCATTGTGAGTTTAATTTCCAGGTTACTAGGAAAGTGTCTTTTTAAACACTGTTCCTTTTACAGTTTTTTTTTCCTTGAGACTAGGTCTCGCTATTTTTGCCTGTAGAACTGCAGGCTCACGTTGCCCAGGGTACTACAGACTCAAGCGACCCCCAGCCTCAGATTCCCAGGAAACTGGGATTACAGGCATGCGCCACCATGCCCAGCTATTTTTTTTTTTGTTGTTGGAATTAGGTCTCGCTATGTTGTCCCAAGCAGGACTGGAACCGCGATCCCCGGTTCCGGCCGCAGATTCCTAGGCTGCAGCTTACAGATACGCGCCACCATGCCCGGCTTCCTTTTACAGTTTTATCACTGGTAGTTGTGCTTGGGGTTCAGTGGTCTTGGATCTCTGGTTTCATGGTTTTCATCAAAACATCTTGCCTATCACTTCTTCAGATCTCTACCCTCTGCCTCTTAGTCTGTTAAGCTGCAACAGTTTAAAGTTGTTGCAGATCAGGTTGCCCCCCCC
>PVHY01017574.1:0-31112 GCA_004024945.1 Uropsilus gracilis
TTCTTTCTTTCTTTCTTTCTTTCTTTCTTTCTTTCTTTCTTTCTTTCTTTCTTTCTTTCTTTCTTTCTTTCTTTCTTTCTTTCTTTCTTTCTTTCTTCTTTCTTTTTTGGTTTAGTCTCCTCTGAATTATTTTCTTTATCAAAAGTCAATTGCCCATTTGTGTGGGGGTCTATTTCTAAATTCTCTGTTTTGCTTTTTTCCTTCTCTCATTCTCTTTCTTTTAATGTTATATTTACGCCATCTAGATTTATGATAAAAGTTGAAATCAGATAGAATAAATCCTTCAATCTATTCTTCAATATTATTGTGACTATTCTGTAGCTTTGTATTGGCATAATAGTCAGCTTGTCAACTTCTTTAAAAAATCCTATCATGGTATTAAGATTGCATATTAATCATAGAGAACATTGGTGCGAATTAACACCTTAACAATTCTGAGACTTCCAATCCATGAATATTGTCTATGATTCCATATGTTTACGTTTTCTCAGGAATATTTTGTGATTTCAGGGGATAAATTTTGTACATCTTTATCAGCTCTTTCCCTATTGCATTTGGTAGTCCTTTATAAATTTCATTTTTGTTTTTTATATTTAGCATATTAAAAAGCAATTTATTTTTATATGATTGTATCTGAAACTTTGAAAAACCATGCATTTTTTTTTATAACTCTTCTTTATCATGTTGAAGATTTCTTCTGTATATTTACTCAGCATTTTTTATCAGGGGTGAATTTTGGCTAGTATTAAATAAGTTTTGGTGTGTTTATTGAGATAGTCATTGTTTATAAAAAAAATCTCTCCACTAAGTTTTTAAACATTAAGCTGCCTTTCAGTCATAGAATAAACCCCATTTGATCTTTATGTACTATCTTTTTAGCCGGGCCCGGGGGCCTTGTGCCTGTAAACTTCAGCCTATGAAGCGGCAGGGGTTAGGGATCACGGTTCAAGTCCCGCCTGGGGCCCGTAGTGAGACCTAGTTCCAAAAAAAAAATAGCTGGGCGTGGTGGCATGCACCTGTCATCCCAGCTACCTGGGAAGCTGAGGCTGGGGATTGCTTGAGTCTGTGGTACCCTGGGCAATGAGAGCCTGCAGTTCCATGGGCAAAAGTGGCAAGACCTAGTCTCAAAAATAACAAATAAGTAAGTTAATTAATTAGATATATTCATACATTCAATTTAGTAAGATTTTTGCATGTATATTAACATGTAGTATAGGTCAATGTTTTTAACTTACATGACTTCATTTGGTTTTGATGTCAGACTACAAATTACATTGGGAAAACTTTCTTTCAGTTTTTTTGGGTGAGTTTGTATAAAATTGGTATTGTTTCCATCTTACATGTCTGTAGAACTCATTTCAACTGACTTAGGATCTAATCTTTATTTTCTTTTTATCCTTATTTTGAATTTTATTTGCTCTTTTCTAATTTATTAAGATGAGAGATGAAGAAATTAATACTTTTTTCCTAATACAGATGTTCAGGGCTAAAAATTTCCCCTATCATTTCTCTGCATCTCACCCAGTTCTGTGTTCTCATTTACCTTTCTTAAAACAATTTGTAACCTGTAGTTTGATTTCTTTGAATATTGGGTTATTTGGAAAAGAGTAAGTCCCATATATTTTTTAATCTTTTTTCAGAACTTTGATTTTAATTTAACTGCAATATGGTAAAAGATTACATTTTATATGACTTGAATTCTTTAAAATCATTGAGGTTTTTTTTTTTTTCATGACCTTCAATGTGGTCCATGTTAATGAATATATCACTTGTACTTGAGAAGAATGTGTATTCTTTTTGATGAAGTGGTCTATAAATTCCAGTTTACTTAGCTAGTCAATTATTTTTCAAGTTCTCTGCATATTTACTGAGGTTTAATGTTTTTTCCCCAGTAATTATGGAGAGGAATATTGAAATCTTAAACCATAATTTTAGATTTGCCTATTTCTTCTTGAGATTATATCAGTTTTTCAATTCTGCTCTAGATGCATAAAGATTTAGGATTATTTCTGATAGATGAATTAGTCTACTTATCGCTGTAAATTATCCTCTTTATCCCCGGTAATATTTCTTGCTTTGAAATCTTCCCAGACTATTTTTAATCAAGGCTGCTTAAAAAAAATTTAATGTAACCATATCTTTTCCATGTTTTTGCTTTTAACCTGTTTATTCTTTTGTATTTAAACTAATTTCTCATAAGCAACATATGATTGCTTTTAAGATTCAATATGACAATTTTGTTCCTTTAGTGTGGGTGTTTAAGATCATGTGTAGTTGATATGATATAGTTGATGACTGATATGATTGAGTTGAAATCAGTTACCTTGTTATTTCAGTTCTATTTGTTCCATCTGTTCTTATTTTCCCTTCTTGTCTTTTCTCTCCTTTCTTTTGAATTACATGAGTTTTGTTCTAATATTTAATTTTATTATATCCAGTATTGTCAAATTAATCAAATATTTGTTGTTTGATTTTGGCTTTACTGCAGTCCTCATAAACTTAACCCTGTCTATCTTAAACTGGTACTATAGCACTTCAGAGCAGCATTTGAACTATACAAGAATATACATCTTTTTTCCCCTCCTGACCTTTGTGCTATTGGTGTTATGGACTTAATGTCTACATGTGTTAAAAACCCCAAAGCTTATGACTACTTTTTTTTGAAAATGTCAATTATCTTCACAGAGATATAAATAATGATAAAAATGCCTTTATATTTGTCTCTGTTATTTATTCCCTATTCAGAACCATTCCTGCTCACCACCTCCCTCAAGCAATCTTAGGAGTACAATTAAAGACTATGGCAAGAGCTTTCTCTTTTTTGTTGTAACCAAAGTTAGTTTATCTTGCCTTGTCAATGAAACTGGGAAGCAGCTGGCTATTAAGATGACATTGAAGGTCATTTGCTCAGTATTGTGGAAGCAATAAAATGACATCATCCCTCCAGAAAAATCACCAAGCTCTCCACAATCTGCTGAATTATTTTCGGTCTCCTCTTTGGCTGAAATGCAAGTTGTATGTTAAATACAATGAAGCTGAAATCCTTTCTGTGTTCCTTTGGCATGTGGTGTTGGAACGTCCAAGAAGAGGTGACAAGATAATTTGAGTTCATCACTTTCTCAATTCTTGGCATTACCATTATATTCTAAGAGTACCAAGAGCCTGGTAACCTCTAGATTTGGTTGTTGGAACTGGAGGTGCATGAAGATATAGCCCAACAGATGACCATTATCAACTTGGCATCCACACATCAGCTTTTGGAGAGGAGAGGAGATATAGTTACTATCTACTCTCAACTTGGGACTTCCTGCAAATTGTGAATTGGCATAGAAGCTGATATAAGTGGGCCAGGAGCCTGTGCCATCTTCTCCATATTTGTCAATGGTTTTTTTCTTGGCTGGCATCACCAGGAAATTATTCTAATCTCATCAGACACATGGAGATGTGTAGACATGGTGAGGTTTAGGCATAAGTGACACATGAAGCCTGGCATGGGAGCATGGGTGCAGGTCAGAGTGTTCTTTCTCACTTCTGTCTGCGCAGCAAAAACTGGACATTTGCCAGGAGGAGGTACAAGGCTTCTGACCAACAATTCAAATGTGATTATTATTGTATCTAAAGTGGTTACCTACCACCCTATAGACACTGAGTAATGAAGTATGTAGTTCAGACTGAAACTGGGGAAGAAGCTACACTAAACCCAGTTAACATTTACTGACTAGCACAAGGCATTCAGCCAGTGGCTAAGAAGATTGTTCAAAAAAATATAACCCATGTCCTGGTCCCAGGGCCTTTATGTGGTTGGAGAGGGAGGACATAAATGGCAAACGATGATAATAAAATAAATGACATATTAAGGTAACACACGCATTGCTAAATGAGGATTGTCGATGATGAGTTTATGGAGATCAAATAGAGACTAGCTTTACCTCAGTGGTTTTTAGAAGGGAGCTATAAGATGATTTTCAAATGGAAAGAAGTCTTCAGAAGTTATAGCTAGTACAGAAATAGCAAATCAATTTGAAGATGATAAAATCATGTACTTTATGTTATTGGGACCATACCTTAAAATAAAGTCTGGGAACTGCTAAGTTGCAAGGTCATAGTGTTATCTTCCTATCACAAGAGTCACCTGAGACTGAAAGATTATACAGCAGCTAGTGACAGGAACTATAGAAAACCCTAGTGTTCTAGTGTTTTCCTATCTGCCACATTGCATCAGAGTCATTTGATTCTGGGTAAACTGTGATATTTTGTTTAGGGACCTTTATGCAGTGTCCACCAGCCTCCAAAAACCAGCTGGAGGAGCAGCAGTAAAAGTCTGGCATTTGACAATGAAAACTGTCTATTATGGCCCACAAAGTTCTGGCAGTCAGCCCACACCCCAGCCTGGGCCAAGACCTCCCTAGCCAGGCTTCTGGTCAGCAGAAAGTGATTCATTTTGCTATGCATTTTGAAGAAGTCAGAAGAATCACAGGGCCTTAATGAGCATGTTTAATTGGGACATTTTCTCAGGAGAAGAGAACAAATCCTCTTGATGTATGTCATATAAAGAGGGAAGATGAGAATCCTAATGACCTGAGCACAGCAGGACCCCACTTCAGCCACAGCAGACAGAGCTATGGGGAAGCACCAGGCTGTCAGGAAGAGATGTTTCCAAGAGGAAGCTTGCCTGAGAAAGGGGGTGCTCTCTAGGTAACTGGCATATCAGTCAGGATACGATATCTTTCCTTGGTGCCTGGATGCATTACTTGTATTTGAGGTTTTCCAGGTACTGTAACATGGCAGAGGCCTTCCCCTACCACAGCATCCCCAGCTTGACTTGGTATCAAGAGAAACAACATCAAATACGTTCAAAATCACAGATGTTCATTGGATGTTTGTTACGGGGGAAGGGATGGTATTTGAAAATACTCTACGAAGAAGAGAGTGACATAGCTCCTGCCTTTCAAACACTCACAGTGTGTTTGGGAGACACATAATGAAATGTAAGATACAACTCTTGGGACAGCTGCTCTGCTCACAGTGACTCCCTATTTTCTAGACAGAACCCATGACAGGACCAGGGGAGGGAGATCTCTGGTGGAATTCTGCAATGGGGGTGACTTTTTGGTTTTCAAAATCACAAGCTAACCCAAGAGTGGACTTTAGACCCAAATTATTTTTCCTTCTCTTACTTAAGACTAAGTTCAAAAGAGATGGAGTCTGATGGGTAGTGGAATGACATTGCATCAAGGGCAGAACTCTCAATAGATGATCTGTGAACCCAGAAGATTCTTTCTTTTGCAAAGTCAACATTTTCTTCAATTGTGGAATACACTTATTACACTTACTAGTCTTCACAGTCATTTCCCTTCACCGTAAATGATTTGAATTAGCTTTCTGACCACTGAATTCAAAGATAAGCGATATTATTTAAGAGGGAAAATCAGTAGAAAATACCTGAGGAGGAGAGAAGATAGCCAAATCTTTCCCACTGCCTCTAGTAAATATAAAGGGTGTTACCCTCACTGAACAGAGTTGAGAAATGCCAGCACTCTCACACATTGGTGAGTTTTTTGTATCTACTCACAGAATGCTAAGGGCAAATGAAATACCAAGTTCAAAATTCGGTTTTTTTGTTCTAGTTCTATTAAAAACATGAATGATCTTGGTCATACTTCTTCCTCTTTCTTAGTTTCAATATAAGACACAGAGGATAAACTTAATTTTCAAGGCCCCTTTCAACTCCATGAACTTTGTCTGGTAAGATGTGTAGATTATCATGTCTATCTACATAAGCAATAGTAAAAGTAGATTCAAAGTCTCAATGGTGTAGAAAAGTACTAATCACTATTAATGCACAAGAGAGTAGAAACTGGATTTAGACAGAGTTCCTGCTATCTTTTGAAGGGTTCTTATTAACTTTCTCAACAGATTATTGAGAAGCAGATTATTATTATCCCCTCTCCTTTCTGTGCATATGCCCAATAGTGTGCCAAGTGAAGAGAGCATTGACAAAAGTAATATCTTGAGTGTTTCCTGTCAGTCACTGCACTGCCTGGTTTGCATGACCTAATGTAATCCTTGGAACACTGTAATGAAGGAACCATAATTTTTCACATTTTATAAATGAGAAACCAGAGGCTTAGAAAATAATTTACTCAGGTTATACTTCAAGTCTGTTTGCCTTCTATATCTGATGTTAATACACTATTTCTGAATAATACCAGTATCATATTTACTACTTTTTGTGTGAGGAGTTAAGAGTTTATAACATTTTAGAAACTGGGTCAGAAGACATATTTGGGACCCTTTGTTCCTGAAAGTTTCCTAGCTATTGGAACCATCAAAAAAAGAAAGGGATTGATTTAAGAGATCATGATTTCTCTGTCACTTAGGTGTGCTCCTGTAAGTTGGATGATAGAGAAATCTTAAGAAAACGTGAATCACTTTGCTGACAAAAGAGAGTTAACATTGGCAATTCATGAGCTCTCTTGCACTTCTGAGCAACCAGGAAGATGCAGAGGTCAGCTTTTTAAGATATGACCTGGGAGAAAGAAATAACTCCTAGATCATCAGAAAACCTGTCAAAGAACATGGAGTGTTACCAGGGTTAGCTGTGCAATCACATGACTTTTATCTTGCACAGACTATAAATCAATACAATGAATACAATAAGTTTGAGCCCAGCTCTCACTAAAAAAAGGAGGAGTGCAATTCATCACATGTGTGAATTGTGTGACAGATAGGCCTCCTGCAGTTCAACAATTGATTTCTGCTACTTTACAATGCAAACCCCACTTCCATTAATCCTTGTGCAACATGATTTTCCTAGCAGCTGGATAAAGCCTAATACTTTAGCATGTTTCCTTAGCCAAATGAACGGTTATAGTTTGAAACAGAAATGGTTTCTTGGCTACTGAGTTTTGACCACAGGTTTGAATGATCCACTGGGAACAATAAATGTGGTTCCTAATTAGTTCTCAGTTACTGGCTTTGTTTTTGTGCAATAGGTGAGCAGGCAGCAAGCAATTTTCTTATCTTAAAAGGACCTGAACAAAACTTCTTGTGTTAGTATTTCACAACTTGTGTAATTTTAAATGGATTCAGGCTTTTCAATATACAAATAAGCATATGTGGGTCCTGTCTGAATTATAGAATGAGAACAAATAGGGTCAAGAAAAGATAATATTTAATATTGCTATTAAATAAGTCATAACTTGTTCTTTGTATGTCAACCTGTTCACCAGATCTAAGCACCTCATGCATAGATGGAAAGACTATATAAGGTACTATTTCTCAAGCATTTAGAAGCAGGGGGAGTCACTTACTTTTTCAGTGTCACATGATATAGCGGCAGAGTTGGCACTAGAAAGAGAGGAACCAAGAAGTTCACCTTCACAGCGACCCTTTTCAATTTGCATTTGTCAAGTGCCACCCCACAGTGGGCAAGTTGTCACTAAGGAGTTGGGCAGTGGTCACCACCTGGTAACATGGAGATAGGTCTGGAAGCAGTGGTGTTCACGAGTCCCTAGTCTCACAATTGTGTGAGGTGCATGGTTGAGTTAGAATAATTTCTCATAAGATTTTGAATTTCCAGTCTGCTACTTGGGTCAGTCCCTGCAGGATAAGGTCAGGCCTGGCACAATTATTTTCTGAAGTAGAAAGGTCTCTTGTTTTAGCATACTGGGGAAACAGCTGAGGTGAGAGCAGATTTTTCTAGTTTGAATTTTTATAAAGGACCTTTATTTTGAAAGAGAGTATGGAAGATGTTTGTGCATGCATCTACCGGAAGGAATGAGGACAGAAGACTGGACTCTAGGAAGAAGCTGAAAGAACTATTTTCCTCAGTTTCTCCAGAGGACAAAGGACACAGTCCTTCCTTCTTTGAAACCCCAGTGATGTATTGGAGGGAATTGAGGTCATTTCCACAGTTTTCATTAGGACTCCATGCTCCATTACCTGTCAGGAGCTAGATAATGTACTTTGAGATTCCCAAGAGAAAGACGTATGAGCTTTATTCGAGGTTGAGGCAGTGGTTAGAGTCAGGCTCCATGGCAGGAGACCACCTTGAAAGTTATAAGTTCACCTGAGATGCCCATTGGGGGGGGGCAATAACTAGGGAAAGATCTCCTAAGGCGCTGGGTTACTGCATCTGTCTTGTTGGATGAGAAATATGAATTGTTAAGGTAGTGACAATCATGAAATAAATATGTTCTTCCTTCCTCCTTTCTTAATTTCCAAGTCAGGTCTTTAGAATTTTCTCCTTTTCAATATTGTCTCTGATGTTCATTGATTTTTAAATAAGTAATTGAATGGCTACAGAGAGGAAAAGTACATGATATGATTTGTCATCAACTCTTTGCCTTTTGGTTTATGATCTGCTTGCCTTTAAACATTTTTAAATTGCATTTCCCTGCTATCTACAAATTGCAAGTCTCTATAATAGATGCTGCAAAGTCCACAGCCATGAATAAGATAAGGTTCTTGGACTGCAAGAACTAACAACACTAAGAATGGGAGGGAAGACATACTCACAGCTGCTGCCATTGCAGGTTGTTTGTAGAATGGTTAAAGTGATAGGATGAGTTTTAGGAAATGAAACAGGAAGGTGTATACCTTGCAGGGAACTACAAGGCAGACTATGAGAGAGCTAACTTTTTTTTTTTTTTTTTTTTTTTTTTTGAGATGAGGGCTCCTATTTTTGCCTGTGGAACCGCAGGCTCATGTTACCCGGGGTACCACAGACTCAAGCAATCCCCAGCTTCAGCTTCCCAGGTAGCTGGGATTACAGGCACGTACCACCATGCCCAGTTATATTTTTTTGGAACTAGGTCTCGCTACGTGCCCTCGGTGGGACTCGAACCGTGATCCCTGGCCCTGGCCGTGTCTTCCTAGGCTGGTGTTTACAGGCATGCGCCACCATGCCCAGCCAAGAACATTTTTTTAGGCTTAAAGTCATCCAAAATAAAATTTGTTTTCATTGCAATAAAAATAGTTTAATAACACTGAGTGCACACAAATCATTAATAATAGAATATTTATCACTATAGTGATAACCATAAAAATATGAATTGTCTTGATTTAGAAAAGTATTAGTAGACTATGGTCAGGCTGTATGTCCTTGCAACATCCCTCTAGCACCAGATTCAGTTGATTGGAAAACTATCCCACTGTTCCCTGCCATCCCATATTTAGTTGTTAGGAATTGAAAAAGGCCAGTAAAAAAAAAAAACAACAAAAAAAAAAAAACCCTCTTGTCGATTTGTGTTAGCAGTGTAATACTTAAGAAGAAGGCAGTTTGGAGGCCAATATGCAATTTTGATTTGACTTGATTTTATTTGTTTGTTTGTTTGTTTGAGCCTAGATTTTGCTATTTTGCCCAGGGAACCACAGGCTTACGTTGCCCGGGGTACCACGCACTCAAGACATCCCCAGCCTCAGCTTCTCAGGTAGCTGGGATTACAGGCACACACCAACATGCCCAGCTATTTTTTGGAACTAGGTCTCACTATGTTGCCCTCGGCGGGTCTTCAACCTGAGGACTCAAGCAATTCCTAGTATCAGCCTCGCTCCATAGGCTGCGATTAAAGGCATGCACCACTGTGCCCGGTCCTCATATAATTTTTATTAATAGTGATGCTGATGTCAGAGAATATAGATTTGATTTATGAACTAGTGAACTTATTAAAATTAAATCCTAGTAGCAGACTTATGACATAACCCCTGCCCTGTTAAGAATATCTGCTAAACCTCAGGGCATAATGGAGCCGAGCAGAATGCATACTTCCTGCAGAAAGATCAGGTGTCAAAATGAAAAGGGGAGATAAAGGATGAAAAACTGCCAAACCTAGCAGGTTTATTTTAGCTCCAACCAATCAGACTCTTTTCCAAAGAGAGGAGTAAGACAGAAGCCCAGAGAGAACTAAAGAGAGGGGTTGCTAAGTAGTGAAGGGAGAGTGTGGAGGAAGCATTTTCCATTCCACAGTCCCCGTGACTGTACCCTGAGAAAAAAAATTGAAGTCTGTGTAGTCAGGATAAGATTCATCGTATTTCTACTTGAAAGAACCTGCCGCAGCCTGAATGCAATGCAACACGGTAAAAAATGATCAGAAAGACTGAGCTATATTCCTTTCTTCTCTCTGTTTCCTATACCTCCTCCTCTCCTAGATTATCTTTCCCAATTTCTATGCCCATCAAATCTTATCCACAGAAAATTCTGTCTCAGTTTATTATTTATCTAATTTTACCTTAAACCCATCATTGAATGAGTAGCGTCTTATCAAGCATTATTTCTTAGAACATGATGGAGGAGGCAAGTGAATCTTTGAAGTCAGTTCTTCCCTTAAATTATGTGACTGGTCTTTCAGTCCACACGCAAACTCTTTTTCGATCTGATTGTGTATATGTAATTGCAGTGCTGATCAGACTTCCTATTGTTAATGAAGTCCCTACTTATTCAAGAAATCTTCGATTTACTCTAAATTTTTTGCTTTCTTATCCCCACAGCTAGAGAGAAAAATGTAAACATATATATTCTTTTTCTGATTAGTTAATTTTTTCTTATATCACTGTGATATAGTTCTCCTACCACTGTATCACTCATCACCATATTCCTAGTGTTCCTTCCTCTCCTGTTTTGCGACCCCCCCACACACACCTTTGCTCTATGTTTCAGTTGTATGGTCTGCGTGTTAGTTTTGATTTTTCTTGGGTTTTTCAATATGTCACATATAAGTGAGAACATACTGTATTTATCTTTTTTCCTTCTGACAAATTTTGGCTCACAGAATCCCTTCTAGCTCTATCCATATTGCTGCAAATGGCATGAGTTTGTCTTTTTCGATTGCTGAGTAATATTCCATTGTGTAAATATACCACAGCTTTTTGATTCATTTGTTATTTGATATACATATATTCTTTAAAAATATAGTAGCTGTATACATCTTACCAAACTCATATTTCATAGCCAGATATATACATAATAATGAAACTAAACATGTCCGTATGTCAGCAAAAAACCAATATGTCTTTATGGATGAATGTTTGTGTCCATTCAAAATCCATATACTGCAATTCTAAGCCCTAGTGTCCTTGTATAGGGAGCAGGGCCTTTGATAAGTGATTAGGTCACAAAAGTAGAACCCTCATGAATGGGTAGTGCCCCTAAGAAAGAAACCTCATAAAAGTCTCTAGCCCCTGAGGGGCTTTCTGAGGCTACAAGAAATCAGCAGTCTGTAACCTGGAAGATGATTCTCTCCCGACTCCAGTCAGACTCACACCTGACTGTGGGCTACAGGTACCACTTCCAGCCTCTAGCTTCCTAGGAACTGGGAAATGTTCCTTGCACATTATCTTTTCCTTCATCTCCTCAATTTCTCTTTGAGATCTGTTACTTCTGTGGGAAGTGTACATTCTACTCCACTTCATTCAGCAGGCCCTGTGTTTTGCAAAGACAAATGTTGAAAGAGCTGTGAGAAATAACTACAGGTTGCTTATAAGCTACCCAGCTTATGATATTCTGCTGTAACAGCTTGAATTAGACATATCTAAGAATCAGGTAGCCTTGTCTATCAGTAAATCTGAATTTAGTCTCAATAAACTGTGCAGTTTTGGTAATGTAGTTTAACTACTCTGACCCTTGCTTCTCTCTTCTCTAGAAGAGCAGTAGGACTCTATGCCCTATGTTTGAGGGCATTGGGAATGTCTTACTGTTTTAAAGATTATTTAAACAAATTTAAATTGCATATTATACATTTTTCCTATAAAAATTCAAACAACACTTGAATAAATTAACAGACGCAAATCCTGTTTCCCACTTACTCTCTTCTCTCCAGATGTAATTTCATGGAATCATGTTTATATGCGGTTGATTGCATATGTTTTTATATATGTAAAATACCACTTTTTACCCCACAGTTGAGATAACATTATATGCAATTTTGTAACTTTTAAAGACTTTTTAAAATAGAAATACTGCATTGTGATTTCTATTTCAAACAAGAGCTCTTTATCCGTCTCTATGCTATAGGTGTACTGTAGTTTATGAAGCATACTCTTTCTCCTAGTAGGTTGGTTTATCTCAATTTTACTGTCACAAATGATGCTTTAATAAATGTCTTCATACTTGTCACTTTGTGCATATGTTAGTATTTTCTGAAAGAGAGACGTGTAAGGGAGGAATTTTTCTCCAAAGGAATAAATTTTTAAATGCAGATAGAAAACTGAAAGCCCAAGATTTTAAATTTAGCAGTGGTGACTGGTGCTCATTCTCTGCTTTGTGCTTCATTCTCAGGAAAACTTCTCCATGGCAGCTCCACTTGGCTATTGCACAGATACTTCAACATCCCAACATGAATCCATTTCATTTTCTTTTTCTCCTAATTTTCTCCCCACTTCAAGATAACACCATAATTATCCAAATTTTCTAGTCCCCAAACCACAAATCATCCTATATTTCTACCTTTCTTTTATCCACCAAGTCTACCTTCAAAGTGTAACTAGAATCTAGTCATTTTCCTTAGCTGCTACCACTACCTTTGTCCAAGCAATTCTTTTGAGTCTATGATAGAAATTTTTAGTAGATATTCTAGCTTCTTTCTCCCACCTCTAATTAGAATGCTTCCTCTTCACAGAAGTCATAGTAATTTTTTAAAAACAAATTTAAGCATAGTATTGTTATCCTTTAAATTATTCAATGACTTTGCACTCAATAAATAAAATAAACAAACAAAACATAAACTATTTCCTGTGCTCCTGTAGGTCCTATATGACTCTATGTAACCTGATCTCTCTGGCATAAGTTGGTATCATTTGTTAGATTCTGGCCATTCTTAGTTTCGATTCAATAGCCTTAATCTACCCATTCTACTCCTACTGCAGAATTTTCTTCATATTTTCTCTCCTATCTGTGAAACTCTTTTCGTGCTCTTTCATAGTAAGGTTCTTTCTTATTCTTCAATTCTCAGTTTGACATCATCTTCTTTGAGATGCCTTCCTGGATGTCCTAGTAATACAGCAGTCTAATCTATGCCCACCTTCTATCTGTCATGTTGCTCTGTTGATATCCATCATAGTCCTTATGAGAATCTAAAATTATCTTGTTTCATTATTTTCTTCCTTGCTTATGATCTCTCTCCCCTTCTATAGTGAAGCTTTATCAAGACAGGGATCCTTTCTGTCTTTTTCCCTGCCCAGTGAAGACAGCAGATGCTCAACACATAGATGCTGACAAATAATGCCTATGATGGGGTAGATACTGAGGACAGGGCATGGAAGAAGATCAGGACGAGAGAGAATGAGAGTAATTGAGTGAGGAAACTGGACAAGAAATAACAAGTGAAAGGTTAGAAAGAAAATTCTCTCCAGCTTACAGGAGATCTCCAAGGACAGAGCTGATTACTCAGAGTTCTGTAGCTTGACTCTCCAACACATCATATTTTATTGCTTCCAGCAAGCAACCTCTGAGCACATCTGCTTTATGTTTTACTTTCAAGAAGGCTCAACTTCTGTTTAAGTTCACCACTTCTTTTTCTAGAGTTTTCATGATTTGAGTTTACTTGACCACTTTGAATTAGAAGAACTTAGTAGTTTTCCAAGAAACTACTGGATCATTATTCATTTCCTCCAAGTCAGCAAAAGTACAATTTTCCCTAACAATTAAAAAGAGTCCACAGTGAGTCTAAAGCTATTAAACTTTGTGATAATCTCATTAATTTTTTTAGTATAATTAGCTAGTTCTTTTTCCTTAAGGGATAGTCACATTCTCTTCAATTAAAATGTATTTTTAGGTGTTCTGAAGTATGTAATTTCCTTTGTAAAAGGCTCTATTTTCTTTTTATTGTCTGAAAAAAGACCCATATAGCCCTTTGAATAATTTTAGTCATATATTTTTCATGTACTTGAATATATAAATTATGACATTAAAAGATTTAGTTAGAGCATTGCTATCTCACAGACAAGATGCTGAGACTTTCAAGTTTTAGCATCTGTCTATTGTCAGGTACATTAGTTCTTGAGTGGGAAGAGAAGGGAAATCTTAAAAGACCTGGGTTATAACTGAGTTTTGAATCTGCTGCCAATTCATGGCACCATTTCTGATCATTCCCCTTCTCAGTGGCAAGAACCACTAGAACAAACTTATTTTTGTTGTTAAAATGGAAATCAAAAGAAAAATTTGATTTACAATAGAGATAACTTTTCAAGACTTAGTTACAAATGAAGGAATGAACTTCATTGGATTTATTAATAGGATTATATAAGCACTCTTTCCATAAGGACTATTTTATTCTTAAAATAAAATTTTAGCCAAATGCATTTAAAATATCAGTCTTTAATCAACTTTGTGAATATATAAATATTTCAACTTTGAAGTTTAAGTTGCATTGTATATTCTCTTATCATCAAAGTTTGTTCTTTGTGGTTAAAATGTCACTGTTATATTAAAGAACTAAAGTGGCTGTAATTGAGATGTTATTTGGTTCTTATTTTAGTCCAAAGTTAGCATATTAATAAAACAGCATGTGGATGCCCTGCTGTGTAAATTACAAAATAAATTCTTAGAATGTGCTTGTAACCTGCTAACAAAAGAAACTAATTGCAACATCACTAACTTTTCTCTATCATTTAGCCCCTTTATTAGTTTTTTCCTCTTTCTATTGTTTGGAATAATCTTAAAATATATTCTTAAAACAATAATTTTGGAAAAGTTTCTAGAATAAGAGGAAAAAAGATAAGAGAAAGGGAAGGACAAAAAGGAAGACAGAACAGGGAGTGGAAGAGAAATAAGGAGATGATAAAGGGATAAGAAGAAAGCTAAGACATATTTTTGTTTCTCCTTCAAAGATCCTGAACTGCCTTTTGAGTTATAATAACATTAGAATTGTGGTGCTTCTTTTTTAAAAATCCATTTCATTATATTTTATTAGTTGGTATGAACACCTTTCTTTTTGAAATAATTATAAGTGAGCTGGAAGTTGCAATAATTATACAAGAGAGGTTCAGGTCCTTCATCCGTTTCTACCATTGTTACACCTTATAAGGCTAGTACAATATCAAAAGTAGGGCACTGACATGGCTACATGTAGATATAGCATTTTGCCATTTTATCACTTATAGAAAGTTCTCGGCCAACTCTGTCATCAAGGTACAAAACTAACTCTTCACCACAAAGCCTGCCCTCTTTATTTATATTTATATAAATATTTATATATTGACATGCCTCACCTCCCATTTACCCCTTCAAAGTCTTTAAGCCCTGGAAATCTCTAATCTGTTCTCTGTAGATAACACGTTGAGATTGGTTATTTCCATCAGCATAATTCCCTTGAAATTCAACTCTCTTATGTTCATCAGTAGTTGAATCCTTCTATTCCTGAGTAGCATTTCAAAAATTTTGCTTAAATTATTTGATGAATGAATTCCATGCCATTAAGTCATTTTTAGATAACTCAAAGCTAATTCTGAGAAAATGAGTAATCCTATAAAATATGGTCAACTACTTTCATTTTGCCTTCTGATCCTCTGCATAAGTTAAATCAGCCTCTGGAATTGTCCTGCTCAGCACCACCCCCACTCAGGTCTCACCTCTGCAAAGTTCCTAACTGAACCTGGAGGTTTTTTACTCCCCTTTCTTGGGCTTTTGTCAAAAGAGAAATTGCAAGTTTGCTTTCCTCTGTGCTCCCAGTGCATCTTACTCTTACCTTTATTAAACATGTTTTGCTGTGTTTTACTCTTTCACTAGATGAGATGCCTCTTGAGTGTGGAACAATGTCTGCAACTCCTGACAACAATAGTCTTGTACTTAACACATGCTGATCATCTTGATTTTGCCATTAAACAGATTGGATGAGAGGGTCTGACTTTGCTTGTCTATTCATGTCTCTAAGGGGAAAAATTTTAAAAAATCTAAAGCCTGAATCACACATCCCAGAGTCTAACTAAATGATATGAGGTACATTCAGGGCATTAAGGTTTTAAAAGCACATTTGGTTTCAATATGCTGCTGAGAACTCAAGCCACTGGTAGGCCAAGATCAGGATCAGCTGTATTAGACACTATCTCCATTCAGCAGGTGTTGTGTTAGGCTGTTGCTTTGTTTTATTTATTTATTTATTTTTTTGCCTATTCACACTAGGGGTTTTTTGTTGTTTGTTGTTGTTCATAAAAGCATTTCCTTGCACTTTGATGTTTAGGTGCTTCCTGTATATCAACAGAAAGAATTTATGTATGAACTGGAATATTATTTTGTGAATTTTGTTTGTCATGTTGATTCTGTGGGCTACATTCTGCAAATAAGAAAAGTGTTCTCTATTCCCCATAAAATGTAAATCAATTCAAAACACATTTAACTTTCTTTTTTTTTTTCCAAAACACATTTCTGAGGCTTGTAAAGCCTTTGAAAGTCATTTACCAGTGGTTCTCAACCTTGCCTGCACATTAGTCAGATGGGTTTTTTTCAAGAAAGTCCAGTGTCTGGTCCACACCCATCCAACACCAATTAAACAAGATTCTCTGGAATGAGATCAGGCATTAGCACTTTGTAAAGTTTGCTGCATCATCCCAATGTGCAGACAATGATTAAAAAAAAAAAAAAACCTCACTGTTAAAAACAAATGCATTTTCTTTCTTTCTTTTTTTCTTTTTTTTTTTTTTTTTGAGACTAGGTCTCGCTATTTTTGTTCATGGAACCACAGGCTCATGCCGTCCAGGGTACCACAGACTCAAGCAATCCTCAGCCTCAGCTTCCCAGGTAGCTGGGATTACAGGCGCGCACCACCATGCCCAGATATTTTTTGGGACTAGGTCTCTGTGTTGTCTTGGGCGGGACTTGAACTGTGATCCCTGATTCCAGTTGCTTCATGGGCTGAAGCTTACAGGCACAAGCCATGGTGCCCGGCTCAACAGATACATTTTCTTTTGGACATTCTTAATTTATCTTTGTAAGTATATGCATTAATACTTATTGTTTACATAGGTGTATCATTTATTTGCCCATATGCTTTAAAAACACCTCAAGCATTATAAAATTATGTACTGCATTTTACTGTTGAGAAGTGACAATGAGTCAAGAATGCAGACTTTCCTACAAGTCGGAAAAAGTAAATCGTGACTCTACCCTAGAACTACCAGAAGGAATGCAGTCTTGCTGACACGTTCATTTTTGTTGTATCTATGTTCAGATTTCTGACCCCTAGAAACTATGAGATAATACTTTTATGGTATTTTGAGTCCCTACGTTTGTGATAATTAGTCTTGCAGAAATAAATAGCACATATAGTTTAAAATTAATGTTCATTTGTCAAATATTAGCTTTCCAAAAAAGTAGTTTCTTCATTTTAGCTGCCATGTAATAACTGAAAAAAAAAGGGGGAGGGAGAAAGACATTATAAATACTTAAAACTTATTCACGGTGGTGACTTACCTAAACTGTGAAGACATTTCTAACAGAAGAAATAGTCTTATTTCCTCCTGGACTGCACATTCATTGGGCAAATGGTGGACAGAATCACCTTGTTTATTTAAAAACAATATAATTGAAATAATGGTTCAATGATAACATAAAGTCAACTAAGTGAAAAGGACTAATATAGTCCTTATAGTCTAAACCTTTATTTTCAAAATTCGTTTGTTTTTTTTTTTCCTGTGGACCACAAACGGTTGAAATCATATTGTATTTCTCTTTCTTTTATAACTTATTTCACCAAGTTAGCACCCTTTAACCCCATATTTGTTTTTGCAAATGGAAGAATTTTAGATTCTTTATAATTGAGTAATATTCAATCATGTATACATACCACAGCTTTTTCAGATACTCATCTGTTGATGGGTATTTTGGTTGTTTCCTGCTCTTGGCTATTGTAAGTATTGCTTCAATAAACAAAAAAGTACACATCCCTCTTCAAATTACTGCTTATATATTTCAGGTAAATATTCTGAAGTGGGCTAACTGGATCATATCAACTTTTTGTTTTTCTGTTTTTTGAGGGATCTCCATGCTGCTTTCCATAGTGATTGGACCAGCTTATCTTCCCACCATACAAGGGTTCCCTTCTCTCCACAACCCCTCCAATACCTGTTTCTTGCCTTTCAGATAATAGCTGTCTTCACAAGTATGAAGTAGTATCTCTTTATTATCTTGATTTATATTTTCTTAGTAATGAGAGATGGTAAAGATGTTTTCATGTGTTATCTGCATATCATCACTGGAGAAGTATCTATTCAGATCCTCTCTCTTTACTTCAATAGATTTATTTTTTGTTTCTGAATTTTATGAATTATATACTTCTGATACTAATTCTTTGTTGGATGCAAGATTTTAAGTGTCTTCTCCCCCTCAGTTGGACAAATTCGTTTTAATACTTGTTCTTTTCACTGTACAGATGCTTTTTAGTTTGATGTACTCCCACTTGTTTGTTTTTACCTTTGTTTCCCTTGATGTTGGAGTCATATCCCCAAAGATATCTCTAAGACTGATATCAATGAAACATATCACCTATGTTTTCTTCTAACCATTTTATAGTTTCAGGTCATAATCCAAGACTTAATCCATTTTAAATTTATTTTTGTGTATGATGTTAAATAGTGGGCTAGTTTCATTCTTTTGCCTGTACTTCAATAATGTTCCCAACACTATTTGCTGAAGACATTTTTTTTTCACGTTGTACATTTTTTGCTCACTTGTAAATAATTGTATACATATGTCTGTGAGTATATTTCTGGGTTCTCAAGTATGTTCCATTGATTCATGTGTCTGTTTTGTTATAATGTGATATTTTGATTACTTTTTTTTTTAGATAGTTTGAAGGAGTGTGATGTCTCCATTTTTGGTCTTTTTTTCTCAAATTATTTCAACTACTTAGTATCTTTTGTAGTTCCAAATAAGCTTTGTGTTTTTTGTTCTATTTCTATGCAGAATGCTATTAAATTTTTGATAAGGATCTTACTGAATGTGCATATTACTTTAGACAGTATGTTCGTTTTATAATGTCAATTTATTCAATCTATAAGCATGGGGTATTTTTCCATTTGTGTCTTCTATTTCTTTCAATAATGTCTTATAACTTTCAGTGTACAGTTCTTTCACCTCTTTGGTGAAGTTTATCCCAAGGTATTTAGTTCTTTCTGATGCACAGACTATACTTGCATGTATATCTTTTCCCCTGTTTGCTATTCTGGTTTTCTCTGATAAACGCATAAAATAAATTTCAAATAATTAAAGTTTTAATGTGAGCAAAATAAAGTTTCTGATGGAGACCAATATAACATTAGTGGCATTAGCTATTATAGATATTGTTAGTGAAAAGTAGAACATAAAAAATTGGAGCACAAGGAATACAAGTAAAAGACTTCTGTGAGCCACTAAGACTTGCAAGCAGGGCCAGTGCATGGAAATTGGAGACACAGACTCATCATGTATAAGAATTTTTCAAAGACACATTTAAAAAAAAATGGAGGTGATGATCTCCCTGAAACCCCAAGTATTCAGAATAGACTACTACAATATGGGGAAGAAAATAACTCATGAATAGAAGAATGAGGGCATTTTGATCCCTTTAAAGCTGAAATTCTCCTTTATGAGTTTTATAGTGTTATAATAGTATATTTGTCTTCAAAATTTGGTTCTCTACATTCAAGGTGTTACCCTAGCCACAGGTAATGTAATCCATGTAAAATTCTCTTATGCCTTATTCTCCTGGTAAGATTATTTATGTGCCATAAAAATTCTAAAATGCTATAAGATAAAATGTTTTATTAAATAACCCTTTTCCCATAGAACAGAATCTAATAGTAGATGGGATTTTGGATTTTGTTGGCCCATCCAATGGGGTTGCATGTGAATTCCACCAAATTCACCTTGTTTTGAGGTTAAATTCTATTACATGAGAAATGAAAGTGAAGTGTTACAGCAAGACTTTTGAAAGTGTTCCTGTTTCTTTCCTTTATATTAGGTGCCACAACATTTCCCAGTTGCTGGATTTTGAGCTTAAGAAACTTAAGAAACCATGAAGGAGAAACCTTTTGCCAGAGTCCTTCAGGGGTTGGCTGTAGTCCATGTCTGTCAGGGGCTGCCATGTGTAAATCACATCCTCAAATACATCCAGATAGAGCCCATCCATCACATTTGGTGGTGACATGGGCTCCACTATCTGTAAATCTGGTGAAAATAATGTATTTGTGCTGTGAGATGACATCCCATAATGAGATTGTGGTATTCTATAGCATGTGATTTGCTATTTGTGACAAAGATGGATTTTACAGTCTACATAGCAGCTGAGAGGCTGCTGGGTCTGCAGACAAGTGTAACACAAAGACCCCTCTCAGTCCACCCGTTAGACTTCCCTCTGCTGGGAGTAACTTCTCAGGACTGCAAGGGATTTTTTTCCCCTAAAAGCTAGCTGAGTTTTTGTTTTGTTTTGTTTTTCTGTTTGCTTGTTTTTGAGACTAGGTCTCGCTATTTTTGCCCGTGGAACCGCAGGCTCACGTTGCCTGGGGTACCACAGACTGAAGCAATCGCCAGTCTCAGCTTCCCAGGTAGCTGAGATTACAGGCACGCGCCTCCATGCCCAGGTAATTTTTTGGCCCTAGGGCTCACTATGTTGCCCCGGGCGGGACTCATACCGTGATCCCTGGTCCCCACCGTGGCTTCCTAGGCTGCCGTTTACAGGTATGCGCCACCATGCTCGGCACTAGCTGAGTTATTAAGCAACACAAAATCTTTTAAGGAAAAAAGATCTAGAAGACATTCATCAATGTTCCTTGTTTGCATTTATGGTTTTTGGCAACTGAACCCAACTGTCCACAACTGAGATTATGTGACATCCAATCAGTGCAGAGTAAGCATGAGTTCATTTTCAAAAAATAATGATTAACCTAACATGTTCAGACTTTTACTTCTAGGGTCACATATTCTAGAAATTTATAAATTTTTCGACATTTCTCACTTTTAAGGGTCCTTATACTGATTTGTTGCTATGTAAAGTATGATCCCAGACCAGCCGTATTGGTATCGGTTGCAAGTATATTAGAAATGCAAACTCTTGGGTCCCATCCCAGTCCTACCTACTGAATTAGAATCTAAATCTTAACAAGATTACCACGTGGTTCTACACACATTAAAATTTTAGAAACACTGGGCCAACTGATGTTTGAGATGTTCCTACATGTTCATCTGCACTTACAGTAATAATGGTGATGAAAATATGTATATAAACACACATGCAAATATAAATATAATTTGGGCATTTTGCAAAGCATTTTCACAATCACTACCAAACTTAAGTTTTCCAATAACCTTATAAGGTAGGTAGTTGCTATTAGCCTCATTTTGCTGTGAACAAAATTGAAGTTCATTGTGATAAATTGTGTTGCCTAAGACACATGAAGATGAACAGGGAGTTTAACTCAAACTTGAATCTTTTTTCCCTAATTCTAGTATTCTTTTTCATTATTGGCAGAGCATAGGCATTGAATTCACTTTTGACCTGAGGAATAATGGAAGACTCTAAGAAGCCATCCATGCACTCTCCATTATTTCAATCCTAAACAAGAATAAACATCTGTTAAATGACTGGTGGGACTCAGAGTAAATGTGTGACAGTCTGTGATGAACTCTTCTAATCCCAATTAGGATCAGATCTGATCTCTATCAGCTAAGCTCTGACAGGTCCAGCATCAGTCATTCCACATTATGATTTGATTTTAGATTGACTACATGGGTCAACTTGGTGATATTCAAACCTGTGACAAACTATTAACTCCACAGTTCCTGCAAGGACCCTACTGCTCCAGAAAAATCTCCCAGGCCAGATATTGAAACACAGACCAATACATCAAGTGCTCCACATTATATACTGCCTCTGGCAAAAGACAATAAAAATGCTTTGGATGGTGATGGGATGACTTATTAGTCACTAAATCTAATGTATAATGTAACCATTGCCATTGGGCTTTCATGCTTTGGCCTTGGCATTCACCAAGGACCTTGTGACATGTTGAAGTCGGGAGTGAGGGATGCTAATGAGACATGGGCTGAAAGAGTTCTTTAGCCTTTCTTGGAACCTCTACTCTGAGAAGCCCCAGGCTATTCTAGGACCTCCTGGGTTTGTAAATGCAGAGACACTGGATGAAGAAGTAATGTTTCAGATTAGGGCACAAGGGCAGGCAAAGTATATCACATATAGATCTCCTGTTACTCTATTGAACTTTTTAAAATAAGAGCTTGACATGAAAGTTTTACAAAGAAGTTTTAAGTTGTCAATGAACAACTCATGTTTATACTGGGCATGTTTTGAATAGAGTTGTAAATTCTTTGAACTTGTAATTTAATAATCTCAATATCTTTGAAGATCAGTCAATATGTCCAGCTAATGGACTTGATAGACCTTTAAGGAGTGCAGAATACTGAATTCCTTCCTGAACTGAGTAGTGGATATTTCAGAATAAATAAAAAAAGTAATTGGAAAAATAAATGATGCTATCTTTAAATTTCATCTGTTCATATAGGTAAGTGAATCGCCCATCTGTATTTGTAAGACCAAATCACCACATGTGTATTCATATAAGGTACTTGCTTACTGTACATAATATAGCTGGGCTTTTCTAAATATAAAGAACTCCCTAAATATAAAGAATCAATTATTTCAAACAATTCTGGATGAGAAAGATCAAATTCTGACTGCGTTTGTAGTACTGTTCTTCTCCAAAATCCTAACCAGGCAGAAACTGACAGGCATAACCTCTCTTTATTTATGGACTCACAATTTGTTATGATGTTTTTATACCTGCATTCTTGTTAAAATATTAAATATGGTTTCTGACTTCCACTTACCTGCTGCCATGGTGGGGAAGCATCTGCCCTCTAATTTGGGGATCATTTTCCATTTGGAATCTGACTTACCAAATTCTAATTTATCATTTTCCATGTTTTTTCCACTGAGGAGAGAAAGGGTCTGCTTTCTATCAAATCAGAAAGGGAAGAAATGTGGTGGAAGCTTTGTCATAGCGATCTTTCTCAGTCACCTGTGACTAGAGAGCTAGCTCTGCTTGGCGACTATGCATGTTTGTCTAGCACAGACTGTAATGCACACTTGTTCTGTGACCATTTCATCACATGGTCTCTCAGGAAATAAGTTCAGTCAGTATATTATTCAAATGATAATAATAATAACAACAACAACAGCATTTTCCATAGAAAATAGGTTATTTTCATACAGAAGAGATCATATAACAATTTCAGAGTAGACTAGAAAAGATGAAAATACCCATGAAGGTACCTGTTCTCCTCCTTCCTTTTAGTTTCCTAGTTTTCCTCCCCCCTTTTAGTTTCCTAGTCAAGATATTACTGTAAATAAAACTTTATCCCAACTTTAATAATGGAAAACCTGAAGCCCTGAATGTTTGGGTAACCTGTCCAAGGTCACACATCTAGCTAAGCCCTGGAGCTGGGACTCAAATTCAGAACTTATGATTTAAAATGTTTTATTATAATGACACTCCTATGAGGTTCTGGGTGAATTATGGTTTTTAAACTAAAATTTTTGCAGTATAAATAGGAAATTGATAAATTTCTTCCTCCTATTGTTGACACTCCAGCTCCATGCTTTTCTTCTTGGTTTCCCCTCTTTTCTGGAATGCCTTTGTCTCTTATCTCCCCTATGAAAACCTCCTCCTCATCTTCCAAAAGATGTTCTAAGAAACTCCTCTCTCCCATTCCTTTTCCTCTTTGGCATTTAAAACTGCTCTCAAGTGACACATAACTACGTGTTGCTAAAATGTACTTTAAGAATACTAAAAAAAGCAGAGTGCCCAAAATTAACCTCTTTCCCAGTGATAGCCACATTATTTTTTGCTGGATACAGACTTGCATTCATATACAAACAAATACACATACACAGATTACTGTGTCTCTGTGTGTGTGTGTTTAAGGCTATTTTACTTTTTCATATTATTCTGCAACTTTTTTTCTCACTTAGAATGCCTCAAAGATCTTTCTGTCCATGTGCACCAGACCACCTTGTTCTTGAGTTGTTAACCAGAACTATTTATTCACTATGAGTTTCCCCTCCTAGAAACACCATTCATCTCTCCATTTATTCAGGGCTTTATATTTTGTTTTGTTTTTCATTATTTAGGTAACATTGGTTTGCAATACTGTAAATGACTTCGGGGAATAGGTCCCATCACCTCAGATGTAAGTCACCACACCTACCACCACAGCCTCCACTATCCTTTACCCTAGACCACTGCCTCCTCTGGTTTTAGTTCATGCTCTCCTTCCCTTCCCCCTTTAGCAGCCTCATATTTATAGGGTTTGTTTTTACTTTGCCTTGTCGGTTCCTTGTTTTATTTCTCTATATGCCACATATGAATGATATCATCCAATATTTGTCTTTCGTTTCTGGTTTATTTCATTTTAGCATAAATCCCCTGCAGTTTCTGTTTCATTGGGAATCCTAGCTGTCCAGCAAGAGTATTGGAAAGCATTTTTTAAAAATAAGGTTAAACATATATATTAACTCTATATATCATCAACAAATCTACAGCTGTGAACCTATTTAACGCAAATAGACATATGGAGATATTTAGATAGATGTAGTCCCTGCTTCTAAACCTTAGTTTTGCAATATATCCAGACCATGCATTTAAATCCTAAGAAATAAAGAGAAATAATATATTTTGACAGTTAAAATAAAACATTATAATAATGTACATACATTTTAAAAATATAGTATTTTCGGAGAATGGTGATACATAGAATATATTGGGTCTATTTTAGTATGTATGTAGTGGGGTAGGCTGCAAAACATCACAAAGAGATTTTTATTTAAAATAATCTTTAGAATACATTTCCTCACTTATTCTGATGATTTTTCCATTTACAAGATTTCCATAGTTCAACTTGTAGTACCTCCATTTATGTTGATGTGCTATCTTATAACTCTTTCTATGCTGGTCTTTCCACTAAGATGACTGTAAAATCTTTCAATTCTTCCCCTCATCACTATAGCCAGGAAGTGTTCCATTATGCTTGAGTACGTTGATATGAATTATCATGTAGGAGACAAGACAATAAGATAAAAACATTAATCAGATCCATAAAATCAGAGTACAAGTTCCACTTCTAACACCAGGCAGCAATAAAGTCATTTTTAAAAAGCCACAGTAAGTGGGAAGCCTTAACTATTATCTACCATGTGGAGATGGAACCAGAGAATACACGTTTTCTCCTTAGTGGCCTTTCTAAGAAGGCTTTGTTCCGAATAACTTTTCTGTATGTTAATATACCTACAGTTTAAAAAATGCCACAAGATGATTAAAAAAAAAAAAGGAGAATCAAACTCTTCAAACAAATATATCTCCTTATCTAATTTTCATGGCTCTCTGAAGTCTTTGGACTATCACCCTTCGAATTTAGAACAGATATGCCTGATAAACAGAATGCTGCCACCTTCTGGTAAAATAGCACAGAGTAGTTTCTGTCATTCTTCCTTTAAAAATGTATTTTAACAATAATAGTTGTATTAGACTTTATAGTTAACAAAAACTCTATAGTTAACAAAAACATATACACTATCTCATTTAATGCTTAAAAATCCTCATGAAGTAGGTATTATTAATCACATTAATGGAAAAAATTGAGGTTCAGAGAGGGTATGTAACTTGCAGAAAGGCACACAGTGATTGGCAGATGCAGTGCATAAGCAGTAGACATGAAGATGCATTATGCGCTGTTATTTGAAGAATGAGCCATTATTTCATACCTTCACAAATAGCAAACGCATCTTCTAAACACTTAACAAAAAATACCCTTTCGTCTGATCACCTCAAATCTCGGCTTTGTATACATGACAGACATACAGCTTTCACTTTTTGCTTCTGCAGAGTACAACAACATCCACTTGAAATGAGTTTTGAAAGTTGTGATACAATGGGGTAGGGAGTAAATATTTCTCCTTTGTCATGCTTGAGTAGGAATGATATATTTTCTTCCACTCTTTTTATTGCTTATAATTTTCTCAGTAATCTTCAAATGCAAAAATAAAACCTTTGGTGGTTTCCTAGTAGCTCAAGTCTGTACTACAATATTCATTGCTTCCACACTTCATCTTCTATCACATACCACATGCATCCTATCCTACCTGTGTCTTGGACATTCATTTTTAGATTTTAATTATTTTTAGCTGCTTTTCCATTGGGGTCTATTATCTGTTAATGGTCCCCTCACCTCTTAGTACTTAGCTCTTTTCCAGCTTATTTCCTTTGGCTTTATGATAGCTTTTTTAAAAATGATATTTCATTTTATGAAGGTTTCCTTTCTGTTAGTCTAGCTTGCTACTTTGTTTGCCTAGAGAGTAGGGACACATCCTTACTAATTTCTGTAATCTCCAACAAAAGTTTGCATATATTAGCTGCTAGGTAAATATTTAACTTTAATTTAACTGTCACACTTGCAGAGTAAATCCAGAAAGCTTCACTATGATTACAATATCTAGAATAAATCTTTTCATAATATGGGGGACCTAAGAAAGATATGTACCCATGGTTATTGATTATGAAATCAAGGAGGAGGTAACCAGAGAAGTTATCCCATTTCTGCTCTTATAGTCACTCTTCTTTATGCAGAAACAATTTTTAGAAATATATTTCTTATAAAGCGTACTATCCACCTACCTCTACTCTTGCAGCAAATTGTTGAATTTTTCCAGAATGAAGCATTTTTGTTGGAGTCCCTGGTTTGATTTATGACATTTGCCATCAGAACATTTCTTCAAGAATGTTTATCTGTCTTGGATCTAGGTAACGTTGACCACTGAATAATATTGGTGTAACTACCTAGAAGTAGTCTATTCTTCCTATGGACTCTTGTGCTCTCTTTTTTAAAGTTTTATTCTAAAATAATTTTTGATTCATGAAAGTTGCAAAAATAGCACAAAGAATTCTTATAGTTTACATCCATTGATTCTGTCTTTTCAGAGGATATTTTACATCTAAGAAATGATTTACCAACATACAAGGATATTAAAAGCATGATTTATTATCGCAAAAATTAGAAATAATCTAAATGTTAAAAAATAGAGAACTCATAACATAATTTTATCAAAATGATGAATCTGAAACCATTAAAAATCAAATGCTTATGGATATTTAAAGGGAAGTGCTTAATGTGTTAGTTTGTTGGAAATGCCATAACAAAATACCACTGACTGGGTGGCATAAAAGACAGAAATTTATTTCACATGCTTTTGACCTTGGCTTGCAGATCACTGCCTTCTCTTCATGACTTCTCATGGCCCTTTCTCTATGTGCATTTTGTTGTCTATTTCTCTTACAAAGATCGTATGAACTCACTACACCTTATACTGAGGGCTAGGACTTCAACATATACATTTTAGAGAACACAATTCAGTTCAAAACACCCAAAATATCTTATATGTGCATAAGTACATCATTAAACTAAGCTTTTAATATGATTACAATTTTTAAACACACCCATGTATACAGAAGAAAATATTGTGGAAGCTCATGTGCCACATTTTTTAAATTATTTTTGTAAATTGTAAAGTTACAAATTATATTATTTCATAATAAACAACCATGACTTTTATAATCAGAATAGCATATGTGATAAGTGACACAGTAAACTTCCTTAGTAGCCTACAGGATCTTTGACATATGTCAATACATTAGATCTCTACAACAGCAGCAGCAAAAATCATGTGTTCCAATTTTTGGATATCAAAACTGAGGCTCAGAAGGGTTGAGTCACAAGGTCAAATGTTCAGATAAATAATAAGAATAGTTTTCTGACTACTAATTCAATGATCTCTCCATTATACCATTATTCTCCAAAACAACTTCCTTTGATAAACAAAGAAAAATCTAATGAAACTCTGATTATCTCCATCAATGTACTATTAAGTAAGTAGAAGAAATGATAACAGCAGCAGCAACAATACCAAAGCCAAGATTTCTTAGGGATCATTTGTGCTGTCTTGACGCCCTGTGGAAAGTATTAGGGTGTAAATAAATATAAATGGATAGTAATCTGGGTTGAGAACTGTCACTCATTTGCTTTTCTACCCTATACCCTATTATTATTGCTGTGTATTTACAAAAATAAAGCACAAATGTAGGAATAGAGACTCCACTGGGTATTTCACCAGACACTGTCACTTAGAAGAAGGTCTACATACATTAATGCTATGCATTAGAGGGCTGTGATTTGTGAGCCACTGGGAGGGAGTAGAGGGAAAGCTTGGAAAACTGGGATTATGATAAGTGCTTCAGAGATCTATAAGTATGTAAATAGTTTACCAGCTCATGAATACTAAAAGCATGATCAGTATGGCAACAGGGGAGTCCTAAATATGAGATATTCTTTCATTGAAAAAGTGTGATTTACGGTTCAACGTTAATAATATTAAAGATCCCACTTATACTCCTTCCCATATAGGTAGCCCTTCCTATGCATTCTTAAAAAAATCATTAATCACAGCAGTCCCCATGCCAGTCTATATTTCCTGATGTGAAATCTGCTTTATATTTGTGAGAGAGTTGAACTCAACCAATGCACAGCACAGCCTTAGCCTGCTAGACAGCTGCAACTCACCTGGTCTTCACTGTGGGAACTGGGTCTCATGGACAGTTAAGAGCCCATTTTTACATGGCAGGGACCTCTGTTCGCCAATCTTGAGTTTTGTTTTTCTGGCATCTACCATGACATAGGATTATATCTAGTAAAAATATTTTTTAGGCCCATGGGCAGAGTTTTGGGGCCAGACATCAGTACCTGTTTTATTGGTCAAAACCTCTTTCTCTGTGTTAATTTAACTTTATCTAGGCAGTGTGGACCTCTGCTGATTTGTAGAATGACAGACAATAGGAGTAAAAGGAAGGACAAAGTGTATTTCAGGACTTTCAGAAGCTTCCATGACTTGATGCCAACTGTCTTGAGGCAAGTGGCTGGGCAATCCCTTCTGAGGAAGCTTCTGGGCAGCTGTCAGTTCCAATCTGGGTGAGAGATGAAAGAATGACCCAGAAGCTAAAGGCTACACTGTCTGCTGCAAATCCCCTGAGTTATCTAATCTGTTCAGTGGCACAGGCTTTCTGCAAAGGAAGTGCTATTTTATAGCTGACCTTTTAACAAAGGGAAAATAGCAACTGTTCGAAAAAGCAGTAAGTAGTTGTCCTGAGATAATGCTGCCTGGATAAACCCTAGAGAGATTTTTTTTTTTTTAATTTCAAAGGAACAGATAAACATCTGGAAAGCCCATACAGACTGTGCATATGAGGCATTATGTTGCAATGTGGAGTGTCATCAGAGCTCCTAAGGGGACACACATGCACACACACATACCCATACATGCACATATACTGAACATACATGCACACACACTGAAAGATACTCTAAACAACACGTATACACATAGACCAGCCCCCTCTAATCGAAAGCCTGCCTCGGAGAATTGATGTCTTCACAGCGCAAGTGCAAATTTGAAAAAGTATTTTCTGGGCCTCATGTTCTTATCTGTGAAACAAATCAAGGAGCCAAATTTAAAAGAGGGTATTTGGACTAGATAGGCTTGGCAAAGCATCTTCGTTCATTTGTGTATCCATAGCAGATATAATTAATTGGACTTGGTACTTCCCTTCAGTCCTGATGCAGACTCAGAATTCTCAATATCATTTGGTCTGAATTACTAAACAAGAGGAAAGCCATTTACTCTACATGCAATTTGACAATGCCTATGGTCCTTTTAGACTGCAGCCAGAAGTCTCCCAGGCTTAGGGCTTTGGCTGGTGGTGGAACCTCTGTCACACTATTGTATAATAAATTCCACCAGCAGGAAACAGTGAGAACAGTAGTACTAAGATAATTTCTGGAAGAATTCCTGGGTTTCAGAGATGATACACGTGTGCCCCAGGGAAGAAGAATGCATGTCAGAACCAGAGTCCAAACAGAAGAGCAGAATACTACTGTAGTAAAAAGGGAGTAAACCCTCAAGCCCTGGAAAAGAGGGAAATTAGAGTATCTGCAATCACTGGAATGGGTAGTTAGAGAAAAATTGTTTACATTGTTAGTGATACCCTCCCCTTTAAATCTAGCTCAGTATAATCTGATGAAAAGATTACACTTAAATGACTGTATTCTTACTATCTACAAGTCGCAAGACAAATTTTTGAGTAGGACTTTTAGAGCTGGAAAAGGTCATAGTCCATTAGTTCCTGAAAGCTTTCTACCTGTATGAGACTCAAGATGATTTCTTAAGATCATTTGAGTGTGTTAATATGATTGCTGAGTCTAATACCCAAGAATTCGGATTTTGAACATTTGGTGTGGTTTTGATAAGGTCCCGAGATGATTACAATGATGATCCATATACAAAAATCAATGAGTCAGTTCAACTTTATAATTTTCAAGATGAGAAAACTCAAGTGAAATTAGAAAGAAGGTTTTGCCCACTATCATATAAAACTTTAGTGGTAGAATATAAGTCTGATGACAGTTTCATACCAAGGCAACTTATTCTTTTAAGGTTTATTGAAACAAATGAGCAATATTGTGGGGATGCACCATATTTCAATAATGCCCAAATTGCTGATTGGAGCAGTATGCCATAGGATGGAGTGTGCACCGTGGACAGGAAGGTGCTTAAGCGAATGCTACCTGGAAAGAAAACCATAGGTGCGTGGAGCAGGTCAGTAGTTAGGTTTGCCTGCTAATTTTACATAATCTGTTCTTTGTCAACCCAAATAAACTTTAACACAAAAGTTTAATTTCAGATTAAGAATGAAAGAGAAACCAGGACAGGCTAAGTGCCCCCAAGGAATGATTTGTGCCTCTAGACAGTTGTTCTTGAATACATTTGCCCCCATCCTCACGGTGTCTGCCTCAAATGTCTTTTGGGGCTCCATTCCGCGAACCCATCCTCACAGTGTAGACATGGGCTGTTGCCAAAAAATACACTGAAATGTATGGAATTCATTGCTACTGCAAAACCTCTAATCACTCACCACAGGGCAAAGGTCTAACCCTCAAACCACTGTAGAGTGTGATTCTTACCCTATATTGCCCACCCCCTCAACCCCCCCTTTTTTTAAACAATTTTATTTTGTTCTGTGGGTTACAA
>PVHY01017575.1:0-31079 GCA_004024945.1 Uropsilus gracilis
TGAAAAATTGCTCAACATCGCTAGTAATAAGAGAAATGCAAATCAAAACCACAATGAGATACCACCTTACACCAGCAAGAATGGCCCACATCCAAAGAACAGGCAACACAAATTGCTGGCGAGGATGTGGAGAGAAAGGAACACTACTACACTGCTGGTGGCAATGTAAACTAGTTCAACCACTATGGAAAGGGGTATGCAGGACCCTCAAGCTAATGAAAATGGAACTACCATTTGACCCAGCAATTGCTTTTCTGGGAATCTACCCAAAAGAGACCTCAATGTGGGTACAAAAGGACACCTGTACCCAGATGTTTACTGCAGCACAATTTATAATTGCAAGGTCATGGAAACAACCTAAATGCCCCAAAACAGAGGACTGGATGAAAAATTGTGGTATATATACACGATGGAATATTACTGATCAATTAAAAATGACAAATTGGACAACTTCATAACAACATGGATGCATTTAGAAGAAATCATATTAGCAGAAACATATTAGCATAAAGAAAAAGGCAGAAACCAAATGGTTTCACTAATGTAAGGGAAACCCTTGAGATTACAAAGTTGTGAAATTTATATATAAATAAAAAAATTAATTATATATAAAAAAAAGAAATGACTCCCTTTCCTACCTGACAGTTATTCAAAATACATGACCTCAACCAAGATGATTAAGAAATCCTTAATAAGTGATGAAGGTGCTTTCTTATCAGTACAGGGACAAAACACAAGGAGTTCAACCAGGTATCTCATGTCTTCATGTCTCCCCCACACATGATCCGTGTTTTCTGTTCTACAGGGAGTAGAAGAAGGGTCCACATCCCTGTGAACAGATTCAGATTTAACTGAGAAAAAAAACTTCAGCACCATGAACATCTGAGTGTTCACTGAATAGACATGTGGCAGACAGACACCTGATACAGAAGCTGAGGTCAGTCAAGGACCAGTCAGTCCAGACAGTCATGGTCCAGGAAACCTGAGATGAGGGGATAGTGAAAAACTAGGTCCTGTAAAGGGGCAGGGCAAGAAGCGTGAATAGTGGGCTCAGAGGTAGGGAATACTAACGCACATCACCATCTTCATAATTTTCTGAAAATCATTTAGCCTCTCTGTTTCCTCATTCAGTAGATGGGAGTAGAGGACTGAAGGTGTCTTACAAATACCTGCAAGGTGGTGCCTATTACACCCACCAAGAACCTAGTATCTGTCAGACCTTAGGAATACCATGGTGTTGACCATCAGTATCTGCAGGGTGACTCTCATCCTGGGCAGCAGGGGGCACTGTGGGTCTGGTTAGAAACCTGATTGGACACGGCTATGTTGAAGTGCACTGGGCATGACTGATGCCCCCTTTGAACCACTTTGACCGTGAAATCAGCTCCCAACTGAAACCCATAGTTGCCCTTCTTCTGACATCAGGAAATCATCCACATGAGGACCTTAGACTCGGGGCTCAGAGGAGACTGAGACACACACACTGGGGATGGAAGAGTGATTTGCATTAGAGGCCCACCTCCTTGAACTGTAGGCAGACAAGATAAGAAAGGAGCTTGGAGAGCCCGGTGCAGCTGGGCAACCTCAGGGTCAGCTCCTGAAACCTCCACCATGGCCTGGGTAGCCTTCTACCTCCTGCCCCTCATGGTCTCCACAGGTCAGAGCAGACCAGAAACTGAGGGTTCCCCTTCCTAAAACCTCCCTCCATCCACAGTCCTGAGGCATCTGTCCAGCCTCACTCAGATGCTTCTTGCCTTCTCTGTTCCAGGTTTCTGTGCTCTGCCTGTGCTGACCCAGATCCCCTCTGCATCGCTTCTCGGCCTTTTGGCTAAGATCAAGTGCAGATCCCTTCTGCATCTGCCTCTCTGGGAGCCTCGACCAAGCTCACCTGCACCCTGAGCAATGAGCACAGAACCTACATTATTCAATGGTTGCAACAGCTGCCTGGAGGGGCCCCGTGGAATCTGATGTATGTTAGGAGTGATGGAAGCCACGGCAAGTCAGAAGGGGTCCCTGATCGCTTCTCAGGCTCCAGCTCAGGGGCTGACCGCTACTTGACTATCTCCAAAATCCAGCCTGAGGATGAGGCTGAGTATATCTGTGCTGCTGGTTATGACATTGGTGGGCAGGTTGGTTAAGCCACAGTGACACAGACAAGGGGGAAGTTTGGCTAAAACCTCCCTTCCTCATCATCCCCTCCTCCCTGAAGGGCTCAGGGTGAGCCTCTCCCCATCTCTCTGCAGTACCCTGAGGTCTCTTCTTAAAATCTTGTGATTCTGCCTCCTCCCAGACATCACCACAGAGAGGGATGTGGCATCATTTGGTCATTTTGACATCACAGAATCTGTGTCCTCCATTCAGGCCTGTGGGGATGATGCTGGAGATAGGAAAGCTAATGATATGAGTCAGGGACAGGGGTAGGGAGAATGTGGCGAATATGTCCCCAGAGATTACAGCACTGTACTCACAGCAAGAGCTCAGCTCAGAGAAGGGTATAGATCCTTCCAGGGATTTGTCAAAAGGGGGTGTTCTGCCTCCCAGTCTCCATAGGGTGAGCAGGACTTTAAAAATATTTGATCCCAGTGGCAGTTACACACAGAGTTTTGAACCCCATTGTGTGTTGTACACTGGGGTCAAGTTGTACATCAAGATACCATTGAGGAGGCTGCATCAGGACATTCACAGGCACACTGGTGTCTGTAATGGAGTGGATTTACAGTTATCGTGCCCAGAATGGGCCTATATATGCCCATAGGCCTTCCTAGGAGCTGAGCAGTACATGTCACTAGGAAGTCAGCAGCAGGGAAACAAATAGTAGGGACTGACTCTGGAGAAATGTCAATTATATTGTACCAGTCTTGTTGGGGACCCACCCAAAGGCACATAGTTGGGAGGAGAGCAGGTCATTGAACATGCTAATTCTCTACAACAGATGGTTTGACTAATTGACTGTGGTCTCGGGACCTGACCTGAGCTGGATCAGAGGATCAAGACTGGACCCCTGTTGACAGGTCTTCCATGGCATGGGGAAAGTCCAGAGCTATCTGGGACCTGCAATAGGCTGAGGGAGGGGTGTTGTTGTCTGGGAAGGGGTGCACAAGAGCAGAGCAGAGGAGCAGGCCTACAGACATCAGTGCTCAGTCCTGCAGTGACCTCTGACCTACAGGATGGCAGAGTCATTATGCTCACAGAATCTTCCCCCCTTTCCCACACCAGAGACCCATTGTTTTGACTAAAGATTTGGTTATTTTGTCCCAAAAAATATCTCCCATGAACCCCTCTAGTTGGGTGTTTCCTTTAGTCTTTCCACTGTACAAAAGAAAATCAGAGGAAAGTAGGGAATTATGTCAACACCCCATGTGCATCAAATGCACCCACACCCAGCCAGCACTTGTTAGGTTATATTTGGAGTAATGTGGCACAACAATCTTGCATGGACAGACACATGGACCGACTGTGTATGTGCTGACATGAATGTGAAAGGGAAGTGATAAAGATCCTTTCTTCTCCAGCTGGATGGTGACCTACCAGTAAGGGATCTGCAACTGCCAATTCCAGGTCAGAGGAAGTCCAAATTCCCATTATACACCTTCTCATGGTCAGGATCATGATAAGCCTTGATCGGTGAGAGACCACAGGAAGCTCTCTCATCATGGGAAGGTGACTCTGAGCAGTGTGAGGACAGCTGCCTTTCAGGAAATTTTCAGAACTGTATTTGGTTTGAGTGTCAGAAGTAGTTGTGCTCAGTGGACACTCGTGTACTGTGTGTGAATATTCAGCAGTCCGTAAATTCCCCCACTAAACACAACCAGATCTGAATTGTAAGGCACTATGTCACCTGTGAAAAGATGTAGTTACAATTTACAAAAGTAAATTCATCATTTTTAAAAGTGATTGTTGTTACCTTATCAGAGTCTTGAGAACGGAGGTGGTGATGTTTTTGTCAAATTTGAGAAATGTTAGAGGGTGAAGACCTTGTCATGAGAATTCAGAAACCCCATGTTGTGCCACCACCATGGCCCTGGCTGAGTCAGTGTGGATTTCGGCATATGGACAGAGTCTCAGAGCTGGAGGTGGATGTGACTTACCTCAATGCTGAAGCAGGGATGGAACACACAAGTAGGCAAGCATCCAGCCAGCAACGCTGAGCCAGGAATGGGATTCCCGCTCATTTTCATACATTCCAAAAACAAAACCAGCCTAGAGCCAGTTGTGTGCTCATAGTTAAAAGAGATAGATTTAGCCTATGCAGACTGCTATCAAAGATTCCCACTGTCAGCCTAGTTTGCTGAGTCTGCAGGTCTCTAGAAGGCTTCAGAAGGCAGAAAAGAGCCTGCATCACTCTAGCTCCTTTAGCGTAAGCTACTCCCGGTTCCTCTGACCTGAGACTCTGAACATGTCACCAGACCTGGTATGGATTCACTGTGAAGTTGACATGGCTGAGGGAGAGCGAGACAGAGACAGAGACAGAAAATGTCTCTATATATGTGTGGTGCCTGCCTACCTTTATCTTTTAAGAATCATACTGCAAATATGATGTGTATCTGTTGCTATAAAAATTTCATGCTACTAATTATGGTGATGGCCTCACAGGTCATCTTCAGCATGTGATCTTGTCTGCCCTCCCCACCTCCGTTAGTGGAACACGTCAGCCAGGTTTAGGAGACCCACTCCAGGGAGAGCAGATTCTTTCTCCTCAGGTCACAGCTCTGCTCTTGAGCTGTCCTCCTTACATGACAGAACAGACCTTTAGGAGAACCAGTGAGATCCCAACCCTGGGCTCAGGGCATGTGCACAGATTGTGCCCACAGGACTCTCACACACTCCACAAAGTCAACAGGTGGCTTCTCTGTGGTATTTTTAACAAGTTAATTTGAAACGCTGATATAGGAGGGACCCAAGATGCAAGAGTAGAGACAACTTCCACTATTCTTCACCTACAAACACAGCAAATCCCACCAAGTTTAGACAAAGCAGAACTGAGGCCTGGATTTATGGAACAGCAGGGCACAAAATGACTAGGAGAGATGCTCTGACTAAGGAAGACACCCCCAGACAGGGGGCAATGGGGAGTCTAGGAAAGACTTGCCCTAGATGTGAAATGTTCCTGGCAAGCAAGGGTGATGCTTGGTTAATACAACCAGCACTAAAGGTCGCATTGAAAACCCTGAAGACAAGCGCTGAAATTGTGGCACCAAGGGCCATGCAGAGTGAGCCAGGGAAGCCTAGAGAAGACACAGTGAACCAATAAACCTGTGACCAGACTCAGTTTGAATCTAGACTCAAAGTAATCACACCAGTCTGAACACCATTTGACCTGCAGGTGAGTAACAATTGACCCCAACATTCCTACAGCCTGGCCAGGAGATGAGAACATTTAAATACAACCAAGCATCACCATCCTGTATCCTTCTGGCAAATCTGGTAGCCTTTCTGCTGATAGAGTGGGTGCTGGGATCTTGAAACCCACCCTTCGTACTACCAGACCCTGAGGGTTACTCACTGGTGAGAGTTCTGGCCCCAGGTAAACTACCAAGCTGGCTGGAAGCCAAGCAGAATCAAAAGCTCAAACCTGGCAGCAGGCAGTCAGGCCTGGCCATGGTAGCAACCACTGTGTGCTCTCAAATACACCCAACCTTCCCAGAGTAGAGCCAGCCAGCGGTGGACCCATAGCTGGTGCCCCCCAAATTCAGAGGCTGCTACACCCTACCCATCAGCCCATGTGTGTCTGTCCCCAACAAGCAAGTCTTTGGCAGGAGGCACCTATCTTGGGTTCCTAGACCCTCACTGCTGAGCTGCCAGCACCCAGAACTCACCCTGCGAACCAGAATCAAGTCACAAAATAAAGTCTCCAGTCATACCTGCAAGAATGACATGTTGGTCTGTGTCACACCAGTAAGTGCCAGCCCCAGGGATTCAGTGCCAAGGCTGCAACCATCAATGCCAGAAGCTCAGCTGCCAGGAAAATAACCAACACACTAACCAGCGGGCAGCTCTCACCTCAGGTCAGGAGCCTCCCTGGTGACCATGCAGGTTACAGCTGTCACCATACCCTCTGTACCCATAGTGCACACAGAGCAGTGCCCTGAGTACAGAGATCTTGGGGTGACAGTGTCAGATCTAGAGTTTCAGTCACAGAGAACCACACACTAGGAGCTACAACACATTGATTCAGTTCCGAGAATAATATTTGACCAAGTCACTGGCAGCGTTGGTTTTCTGTTTTGTTTTCTTCAGAGTTTTGTGGATTGTGAGGAGAATTTGTACATGTCTCTACTTCTGCTGCTTTGCTATGATTCCTCAGCCTGTAGATTCTGCTCCTCACTCACATGGCATCTCCCCAGTGAGTGTCTGTCTTCAGGAGACTCCATCTTATATAGAATCAAAGAACTGGATTATCATTCCCACCCAATTCAACCCTTGACACTTACCCCTCCATAGTCCTGTCTCCCTCTCCTAGGGAACACCAGTAAGCTTTCTGGGATAAATCAGGTGGGCAAGAATGATTGCCCAGCAAGTTCTCCACCCTGTCCTAAATGAATGCAACCAGGTCCATACTGTCCTCTTATCACCACACAGTGACAAATCTCTGATATATGTTCAGGTGGCCTTCTTGGCCTTCCAGAAGAACATAATGAGCTGAGCCCATTGTCTGCTGCCTCATTGAGGGAAGGGTATCCTCAGCTGCTTCCTGGGAGAATCCCCAGGATACCAGCAGCTCTTTTCCATCTGTGGGTCCTGGGTCTCCAGCCCCACTCAGCTTTTCTGTGCTCATGGAGACTCCCAGCCTCTGCAGTCCCTCTGTGCCTCTATGGACCAACTGGGGAGGATCAAAATGAGGTGATCCTGCTACCTGTACTCCAGCTCCTTTCATCTCAGTGATATCAGCTCAACCGTGAGCCTCCTAGGGCTTGGATTCTGCCCACCCAGATCCATGCTGCCCTCTGTGCAGGGGGCAGAGGACACAACACCACATCAGCTTCATGTAGAACAGGGTGGCAGACTCCGCTGGATATTGGTCCCTCTCTGAATAGGGTGGAACACAGAGGGATGAAATGACATGCCTCACAGAGTCTGAACCAAGGTGGAGTAATTGTTCTCTATTTCTACTAGGACACACCATACTGTCTGTATTGGGGATCCATAATGATGTCATTAGGCATAAAGACCTAGTGAGCAGGTCATGAGCCTAACAGGATGTTACTTCCTACTTATATATACAAAGGTCATTGCCTATTTTGGCCTGTTTGTATGTGTGTTGTATATTTTGTATGTGTCCACTTTGTTATACTTCTATACAGAAACCATACAATGATTCCAATCCAAAGAATTTTATTTCCTTCCCTTATTTCCCACTGGGATCAGAGTAAGTCTCTGCCCCCCCCAACCCTCTAAGCACCCTGAGATATTCAAACCTGTGATTTTGGATCATCCCCAGACAGCATGATAGAGAGGTGCATGATCACTGGGTCATTTTGACAGCACAGCATTTTGTGCCCTCATGCTCATGTCTGTGAGGATGACAGTGGAGAGACAGGAAGGCTCCTGACCTTAGAGAGTGGCAAGGCCACTCAAGGATCACAGCCCTGTGCTCAAGGGTCACAGCCCAGTGCTCACAGCATGAACTCTGTTCAAAGAAGGGCGATGAGTCCGTGAGTTCAACGGAAATGTATGCAGAAGGGTGTCCAAGGTATCCAGGCTCCCAGTCCCCATGGGATGAGAAGACTCCTATTAGGCCTGGGGTTCAGCAAAAAAACTTTTGACCCTTTCAGTGACTGAACAGAACATTTTGAGCCCCATGGTGGTTGAAGACTAGGGTCCAGTTGGACATCAAGATGCTTATGAGGAGGCAGAAGTGCAGACATGGGCACATTGGGAACTCTAATGGGGTGGATTTTATGCTTCTGGTGCCCCCCAAATAACTCCACCTCTGCCCACAGGTCTTCCAGGAGCTGATCAGGACCCATCACTGGGAGCCCAGCATCTGGAATGGTGGAGAGTGGACGCTTACAATGGAGAAATGTTGATAATACTATCTCAGGCTTGTTGAGGACCCTAATTCACAACACATTGGGTTGGGTGAGAAACAGTCAGGACATGCTGATTCTCCATTGCAGTGTGACTATTTGGTATCAGGCTTTGACCTGATTTGGGTCAGATGATCAGGACCAGGATGCTGTTGACTGGACCCACATGGCACAGTTCCAAATATAAATTTCAGAGCTGTCTAGGGCCTGGGTGACTCCCACAAAATATCCTAGAGTTAAATCCTCATGACAAAGAATTTGACAAAGATTATCAAATATGACACCAATGGCATAAGGCACAAAAGATAAAAAGTAGGAGAAATTAATGAACTTCAGCAATGTTTACATTTTATCCTTCAAAAATAATACATAGGAGGTGAAAAGACAATCTACAGATTGAGAAATTATATGCTCATGATATTTGAAAAGATATTTCCAAAAATATTTGAAAAGAAAATGGAGAAATCTTAAATAATAATAATTTTAATGTTAGAGTAATAAAAGCCAAAGATTTAAGCAGTGAATGGATTAACGAACCATGGTAACCACATCATAGAATACTTCTCAGCCGTGAAGTGGGATGAAATCCTGCTATCTGACACAATGGATTGAACCTCAGAAATGCTGTGCAATGAAAAAAGATAGTCATGAAAGATGACACGATATCTGATTCCATTTATATAAAATACCTGAATAGAGAAATGGAGAGAGAGCAAGAACAATACTGTGCTTGTTTATAACTGGGGTGCCAGGATACAGGAACTGGGTGTTGGATATCTGATAAGGGTCAAAATTTTATAAAATTATTAAGGTGATAGCACATCTCAGCTAGGACACCAAAAGTCATTGGGTTATATGTACTTTAATGGTAAATTACAATGTATTTAAGTTACATCTCAAAAGAAATGAGGGTGAAGCAAAAGGAGAAATGAATTTGTTTCAAGCCTGACTCACAATTTCACACAGGTGGAACTTTTAAAATAAAGTTTCCCAGAAGAGAGAAAAATTTTCATTTCCTAAATTTTCATTTCCAAAATGCCCTCTTTTACACATACTGATGTATAAAGTTGGGGGCTCCTCACCCGTGTGATCTGGTGTGACTGCAAGGCCACTGGCAGCCTGATCCTGCCCTCCAGAAAAACACCTTCCCAGGCCCTGAATAAAGCGGCACCAGAGCTTGGTGTTGCCCAGTGTCTGCCACCCAGCCTCGAAGGGAGCACTTCCACCTGCAGACCGCTTCTAACCAGATGCAGGGGAAGGTCAAAAATATACTCAGGCCATCTCAAACCCTCTGGTGTCCAGAGACCCAGACTAAGAGAGGTAGGAAAGAATAAGTGGCAGCTTTGCCAGCCTGTTCCAGTGAGGCTGGAAGCTGTAGGTGAAAATCCTACCCTCCAGAAGCCCTGGGTCAGCAGAGGTCTCTCAGGGCATCCCAGGTGCCACAGCTTGGCTGCAGCTGGGGATCTGGTTGGTAGCGGAGCCTTGCTCCACTGCAACTCTAGTGACCATGAACTTCTGGGAAGCAGGTATGTGAAGCTAATCTCAGTCCCTCTGGTGTCTGGAGATGGAGATGGTTCCCTTGCAGACATGCTATCAGGCAAGGGTGGGGGGCAGCCCCCACTCTGGTGCACTCCCACCTCTAACAAACTTAACTAGAAATGAAAAGTAATCCTGCTGCAGACATATAAGAAGAGAACAAAGGCCGTAAACATTAATCACCTGGGTAAGACCCAAAGAACATGATCGGAACAAGATTGTAAATCCACTAAAAAGGTGACCTACCACAGAGCTACACTTACCATGTTTCAGGGGGGTCAGGGAGCCAAACCCCTGATGCAGTGATAAGTCAACATCAGCAAAGTAACCCCTACCACAAAGGGCAAGAAAAGCCACAGAAATGGAGAGAGGAGAGAAGATAGATCATCTACCCACCACAGTTTGGCCCTACTAGGGAACCTCTCTACCACAAATGGCTGGAGTTGTAAGCCCAATCTCAGATACCAAAATAAAAAGATTTGGAAGCACAAATGGAAAAAACATCAGTTCAGAGGAGACAGCCAACATGAACAAGGAGGCATGAAACTCTGAAATCACACAGGTCTGGAGAAGAGGAGACAATTACCTCCATCAAAGGAAGTACCACAACCAAAGAGCCAGGATAGCAGCTCCACAAACCAATGACAAGAGATTTTCAGATATGCTCAGACTAGTTACCTAGTATAAGGCCACTGTGGAAATCTAAGCAGAAAAGAGAGAGAGAGAGAGAGAGAGAGAGAGAGAGAGAGAGAGAGGACGTTGCACTGGGAAAGAAAGAGAACAGTGGGCCAAACACCAATCAACAACTTGGAGGGGAAGCAAGGTAGGAGCTACCAGAGTGGGGTAGGGGGATAAGAGGGAAGAAGATGTGTCATAACTGTATAAATAGGACAGAGATTGCATGCACAAAATAAAATAAAGTTCAAAAAGTGAACATGCTCAGCATTGCGGAGTCCTGGGTTCTGAGTGAAAACCAACATTGGTTTCATAAACACAGGGAACTGAGTCAGACTCTTTGAAGACACTTCCACAGCTTATTCCATTCCCCATCCTGACAGCAGTTCATGTACCCTTTCCAGAAATATCTCCAATCTGTCACCCCAAGACTCCTGCTTGTCATTTTTTATCTGGTCTTAAATTATTGACTGCACACCTTTGCTCATCTTTATTTTTATTAATTGATTAATTTTTGTGAATTGTTTTCCCAGTGGTCAGGAAAAAAACGGGTCTTTAAATGGAAATTAAATGCAACAGAAACCAAGGCACGAATATACAATGGTCTTGTGTTTCCCTCCAATAACCGTGGAATGGTTGTCTGTTCTCCAGACACCTACCAATTCCTGAGATCACAGAGTCTTCTTGTTTTCTGGTTCTATGTCCCCTCTATGAAAACTTTCCTTTCCTTTTTGTTAACATAAGACGTCAGAGTGGCTGCTGCAGCACCAGCTTTCATATTCACATTCAAAATGAAAGGTGTTGCATAAGTCTAATTATCTTCTTAATTCCCAGCAAAATTTTATGAAAAAGAATCCCAGTCACATGATACTTACAACACTTCGACCAGAACTGGTTCAGATGCTTGATGCAGGTTACAAGAACCCAGTGACATGTCCAGCTCTGACATAGATGGGACAAACCACAGGGACATTAAAAGTGCCACCTCTGTGTCTGACATCCAGTTACTGTGATCACTGTGCTCCATCCAGGATACAGAAACACCTGAGAGCAGAGGTGGTGTCATGTTCATGCCATAAAAGTGTGTAACGCCAAAGTAGGTATCACAAATATTTACTTGACGGATGGTTTCCTGCCTGTGTTTGGTGCAGCCACCATAGTGGGCTCATGACAGCCCTACACACATACTGCCACCATTCAGAGTCATTCCCTGAATCCTGTTTCCCTAGTGCCAGCCTGTGTCCTTACAGTTCTTGCAGGTGCTTCAGGTAGGTCCTGAACCTCATTTCTCTGAATGGACAAGCTCAGATTTAATGGGTGATTTGAGCCTCTATACCTGATCTGGAGGAAAACAGGAGTCACATATGGAAGAGGAACTCATCCTGGCTCAGCAGCCCAGACATCAGGGAATCACCATTTGAGATGCTGTTTCTGACTCCACACCTGTCCAACTGATGTCCAGCACCTCCAGCAGCAGTGCAGCATGGCCACCAGGGGGACAGGAAAGAGTCACATGTTTCAGGAATTTAAAGCACCTTGGAGATAGTGACAGGAGACTTGGTAACCATGAGCCAACACTAGAGTAAACAGTAGATATATGTCCACACTGTCAACCTTGTTACCCATACTCAGATTCCATGGTCTCTGATTAGCCCTTGCAGAAGAGTCACTTTCACTGGCATACTTCAGACACATCAGGGATCATACCTAACACACCCAAGCCCATCCAGCTAAAATGACCCCCACCACTATCCTCACCCCAACTTCTCTGTCATTGCATATGCCCGCTCTCTCAATTTGTTTTCATGTACCCAGTAGTTCAATCAACGTTTGTTTCCTTGATTATGAAATGAGACATTTCATTACTTCATATTTTTTCCTTGAAATTAAAAACACTATTAGTGTGAACAGTGGAGGGGCTTATGTTAGCATTTGCACAGAGGTCTCCAAGTATTTCCTTTGAACACAGGGTATTTACCTGACCTGAGTACATTCTGGGGATACTGAGGCACAGCCCCTATGACCAACCTCAGAACACATAGAGAACTTAATGTCCTGGATGAATCCATATGAGCTGTGCAAGAAGGAGATTTATTCAGAATCTGCTGCCTGGATACTGTTCCTGGGATAGGACCTGCCCCTATAGGCCTACTTGGTGTCTACAGAGCAGGAGCAGAAAACATAGACATCTCCAGGTGGACTCTGCTTAATAGTGCTTGTCCATAGAAAAGCAAAGACAGAGTCCAGAAAAAGAGATTCAGCCAAATTCTGAGACCAGCAGGAAAAGTAGGGTCTGAAGTTTGGGTTTAGGGACTCTAGAAAATGCTACCCCTACTCAGAGTTATGTCTATTACTTCCTTCAAGATTAATGAGTACATATAGTCCCACCCAGAGGTACATATAGTCCCACCCATGAGGAAGAACCCTCCACATGGTGATCAGAGTACTGAGGAAGCCTCTCTATACCCACAAAGCCCTACTTGCTTCCCTAAATCCTCAAGAGAGATCTCATTATGCATCATAGAGAAAGAAAAAGAGACCAATAAGCTGGTACTTGGTTTAAAAGATGTGGCAAATTCTAAGTCTCTATCCTGGACATGGAAACTCCTTTTACTTCTGTCCCCAAGTCCCAAGTTTCTCATGTGAAGAAAAAGCCATGGAATGACATGTCTCATGTGATACTGAGACCAGGTTATTTGTTCTCTCCATTTCCACCTCTTTACCTGAGGGAGATCTCCCATAGTCCTGGGGCTCTGTTTTATAGAGACAGGAAGACATGGCCAATCCCAGTGTTGCCCTGGATATACAGAGGTGGATGAGAAAATGAAAAGTGCAAAGTGTTTCCTCTGGAAACACAGCCTCCACTGCAAGGAATTAAGCAGAAACATTGTCTGGATGACTGTCATCCCTAAACTGACCTGCAGATTGACATAATCCCTTTGTGTTGCCCCCTTAAGTCTTCTCAGAAATTGGCAATGTGACTCTAAATTGCATCTTGAATTGCAAGGGACCAAGAATAGCCAACACAATCATGGACAAGGGATAAGTGTGTAGTCACAAATGCCCCAAGGTCAAGCTCCAGGCAAGTTAGCAGTGGTCAGAGATGTGGATCTCCACATGTCCATAGCACCATCCTGGAAACAGAACTAAGCATGCAGGCCAACTGGCCTCCTTCTTTGTGTCCCTCACTCTTAACGGAGATCACAGTCATTCTGTAAGGCACAACAGCCTCTTACCAAACTTCTCTAGAAAACCTGAACAGCAACATGCAGAAAAATGACGTGAACCTATTATCACAGCTCATGTCAGAGTTCTCTCAAATTGACTCAGACATCTAGTGTAAAGAGCTGGAAGCAGAGTTCTGAGAAAGGACAAACGAGAGAGATTGACACAGTTAAAGAGAGCAGGCTATTAGAATCATGACTTGTAGTAACTTTAAGGAAAATTCTAGGCTTTTTATCAGGTTTATACAAGGGGGAAAAAAGTAGCTAAGAGAGTGTTTTACAATTAATTAACGAGGGAAGACTAATGGCTAGGGTACAATAAAATTTGGGTAAAACATTAGTTTTTGTGAGATAATGATGGGTGGTGGATTCACCCACACATTTGTTTGTAAATTTTAAGGAATTTTTAAGGTAAATATTGGAGGAATGAAATATTGTTCTCCAGACATCCATCATGCTAGTCCTGTCTTCAGTGTTTTGGAGGCAGATAAGAATGAAATGAAGTTTTCTTCATTTCACAGTATGAGTCTAACTGGCAGCCCCTGACAATCTAAATAAAAAATTATAGAAATCAGAGATAAAACCTTAGAGTTAAATCTTGGAGACCAGGAATTTAATAAATGAAGTCAATAGTCTAAGCTACCAAGGAAAAAGAGTGCTTTACTGTAGTCAGTAACATTTCAAACTTTTACCCTTTGAGAATAAACCCAGAACATGAAAAGAATTTTCATTTTCCAGAGGATGAGGAAATATCGGAAAATTGCATAATGACAAATGAAATATCGGAAAATTGCATAATGACAAACTAGAAAATAAAATCTTACATCTTAGAAGAAGTTGGGAATCTAAATAGATCTTGTTTGATGAAGATGTGCAAGTAAACAGCCCATAAAATGTGGTCCAAATTATTAGTACTAAAGAAATGCTTCTTGGTGCCCAAATCAGATACCACTTCACATTCCTTAAGACATCTAGAATCAAGTCAGACAGCAGCAAGTTTCCACAAGGATTTGGAAGATGAAACCCTCATACATACAGGAAGGATTCTTTTTTTATTTTTTAAGGAATATTCATTTAGAATACTGAATATTATTTAGGTTCATACCTCCTCAGATGTGTATCTCCACACCACATCCACTGCTGAAGTATCCAAAATCTTTACGGTAAGCATGAAAGACCCTATTCCCTTTGTTTCCAAGTCCCAAGTTTCTTCATGCAGAGAAACAGGCATGGAATGATGAGTCTCAAGCCAGAACTAGAACACAACATGTTCTGTGACCCCAGAGACCCGATCCTCCCCACCAACCTGTCTGCTCCCCATGTGGTGGCAAAGCTGAGACACAGTCTCTCCTCAATGGGTTGGCAGGGTCTCCTTTCCAAAGTAAAAGGACTGGTAATATTGGCAGTATTCCTCAGTCTAATATAAATAGAAGGTGAACCACATATGTATGAAATATTCCGGTTCATGCCTTTAAAAGATTAGGGGAGCAAGTGGTTGTAGTTCATATTAAACATTAACTTGGTCAAAATTTCACTCTCAATATGTATTCAATGATATATTGTATTTACATCATTGTGTAAATCTATTAAATATAATGAGTGTTTCAAAATTACAACACATCTCACCCAGGTTTGTTCACATTTCATGTTCCACAGCTGCCCATGGCTTGAGACCATCACAGGACAAGCAGACAGGGGTTGGGCAGTGGCAGGGGAGTATTTTGAGACAACTGTCCTAGCAGTTATTCTCACAGACACCAGGAAGCAGCAGAGTATACATGAGCAGAGACCTACTAGAGATGATTGACAATCCCACTCCCCGCAAACTAGAATATTGAGACCACCCAGGAAAAAGGGAATTGTTATAAAATGTGTGCACACTGTTCCTGTTCACAAAGATATAACATTCAATACAATGATATTTTAAAGATGAAGACCAGCAATCAAACACAGCTGTGGTAAACTCAATATAATGAGTGACAGGTGTCCTTGTGAATTATATTGTGGTAAAATAATCCCTTTCAGAGAGAAGGTCATTTCCATAAATCTCATGAAAAATCATGCAGTTATATTTGGGGTAAACCTATTAGGCTAATCACCCAGAAATGGTATTGACATCGGATGACTTGTCATTGTCCACAAAGAGATCTTTCCCTAGTTCCAAGCACAGATCACTTTGAGGAATGTCAGTTCTCCCCAGGGTTCTACTAACACTTGACCTACGTGGAACCACAAGACCCAGAAGCGCAAGTGTGAACATTGCCCTGAGTAGCCAGCAGGATCCCTGGGGAAAACTCTGAAGGACATTATGGGAGGAGAGAAGATACAAGGGAGGGGACTGTTGGAAGGACTGAACTGGATCCAGGAAGGATGTACCTGAGGCCTGTCTTCTGTCTCACTTCCAATCACCTTTTTAGATTCAGCTGTGAGATTCTAGCAACTCAGGAATGTCTATGCACAAGGGTTACCAGGTGCCTCACAGGGGTTTCCTTGGACAGTATGTCAGCGTGTTGTCATCGAGGATCATTCTACGTGATCAGCAGCAAGTGCTGTGAAGACATTTCATTTCTTCAGGATATTAAGGAAAAGAGCACTTTGCAGTCTCTGCATTGAGATGAAGACTCCCTTTCCGACCTGACCGTTGTTCAAATGTCATGACCTTAACTAAGATGATAAAAGAATCCTAGTTCTATCTTATCACTATAGGAGCAAGACATGAGGAGTCTGACCAGCCATCTCAGGTCTCCATGTCTCTCCCACACATGATCCATGTTTTCTGTCCCACAGTGACTGGAGGGTCCTCACCTTTGTGAACAGACTCAGATTTGACTGAGAAGCAAATTCCAGCACTGTGAGCATGAGTGTTCACTGAACAGATGTGGTAGGACAGACATCTGATACAGAAGCTGGGGCCATGTAGACAAGGTCCTGGAGGGCTGGAATGAAGGGTGAGTGAAAACCTGGTGCTTGGAGCGTGACAGGGCAGAGGGGTGAATAGTGGGCTTTGAGGTTGGAAATTCTAATGGACATCATCGTCTTTGTAATGTTCAGAAAATCATTTAGCCTCTCTTTCCTCATTCAGTAGACAGTAGAGGACTGAAGGTGATTATAACGAATATCCGCAAGGTGGTGCCTGTTACATCCACCAAGAACTGAGTATCTGTCAGACTTTAGAAATACTATGCTGTTGACCGTCAGTACTTGCAGGGTGACTCTCATCCTGGGCAGCAGGGGGCACTGTGGGTCTGGTTAGAAACCTGACACAGGTCTGTGTCACAGGGCTGTGTTGGACACAGGGCTGTGCTGAAGTGCACTGGGCATGATTGGTGCTCCCTTTGAGCCATTTTGACCATGAATCAGCTCCCAACTGAAACCCACAGCTGCCCTACTTCTTAGTTCAGAAAATCACCCATGTGAGGACCTTGCGCTCAGGGCTCTGACGAGATTGAGACACAGGCACTGGGAATGGAGAGAGATTTGCACTGAATGGGCACCACCTCCTTGAGTTGCAGGCAGACAATATAAGAAAGGACCTTGGAGAGATCAGTGCAGTTGGGCAGCCTCAGGGTCAGCTCCTGGAACCTCCACCATGACCTGGGTGTCCTTCTACCTCCTGTGCCTCATGGTCTCCACAGGTCAGAGCAACCCTGATGCTGAAGGTTTCCCTTTCCCCACAGTCTCTATCCACCCACCATCCTGAGGGGCATCTATCCAGTCTCACTCAGATGCTTTTTGCCTTCTTTGTTCCAGGTTTCTGTGCTGTGCCTGTGCTGACTCAACTCCCTTCTGCATCTGCTTCACTGGGAGCCTTAACTAAGCTCACCTGCACCCTGAGCAGTGAGCACATTAAATATTACATTAGTTGGTACCAACAGCTGCCAGGGAGGGCCCTGCGATATCTGATGTATCTTAAGAATGATGGAAGCCACGGCAAGGGGGAAGGAGTCCCTGATCGCTTCTCAAGCTCCAGCTCAGGGCTTGACCACTACTTGACCATCTCCAACATCCAGCCTGAGGACGAAGCTGAGTATATCTGTGGTGTGAGCTACAAAATTGGTGAACAATGGTGTTAGGCTACAGTTACACAGAAAAGAGGAAGTGAAACCAAAACCTCCCTCCCCCCATCATCCCTTCCTCACAAGGCTCAGGGTGAGCCTCTCCCCATCTCTTTGAGTACCCTGCGATCATTCCATCTATTTTAAACCCTTGAGTCTGGCTCCTCCTGACAGCATGTTGGAGAGCATCACAGGCATCATTAAGGTCACTTTGATAGCACAGAATGCTGTGTCCTTCACTCAAGAATATGAAGTTGATACTGAGATACTGAAAGGCTCCTGACCTGAGAGAATAGGGATGGGTGTGATACCATGTCCCCAGGGGTCACAGCCTTCTGCTCACAATGTGAGCTCTGCTCAGATAAGAGTGTTGAGTTGTGAGTTCCAAACTATGTCTGCATGGAGTGTCCTGTCTCCCGGTCTCCATGGGGTGACAGCTGAAATTACTTGATCCCAGGGGAGGCTGAGCAGAGTTTTGAGCGCATGATGGGTACAGACTGGGGTGTAGTTGGGCACCAATGTGCCTGTGAGGAGCCCGCATCAGTAGACTTGGGCACATTGGAATCTCTAATGTAGTCCCCAGAATAGCTCCTCATTGGCCCACAGGCAGCTCTTGCCATGAAAAGTGACTCTGAGGAGCATGAGGACAGCTGCCCTTTCAGGATTTTTCCAGAACTGAACTAAGCTTGAATGTTTGCCTGTGGATCCTGTGAGCAAACAGAATGCCTATGTTATAAGTGATCGTGCTAGGTGGACACCCATGTGCTGTGTGTGTGGATATTGTGCAGCTAGTGTGTTCCCCCCATAAACACAATCAGGTCAGATTTGTAAGTCACTGTGTCACCTATGAAAAGATTTAGCTACAACCAAATTAATAAAGCAATTTCATCATTTTTTTAAAGTGCTGGTTACCTTATTTTTGTCTTGAGAATGGAGGTGATGATGTCATTGTCAAGTCTGTGTAATGTTAAAGCATGAAGGTCTTACTATGGGAATCTATGTTCTGCCACCCCCCATGGCCCCGGACAAATCAGTGTGGATTTCAGCAAATGGGAAAAACTCTTGGAGCCAGAGGTAGATGTGACTTACCTTCAATGTTGAAGTGGGGATGGAAACACAGGTAGCTGGGAAGGCATCTGTTGAGAGCCGAGTGCTGGGTACAAAGAAAGGACAGGCGAGAGAGATTGCTTAGCTATGAGCTAAGGATTGGCTGGAGGTAATGAGCCAGTCAAAATTTTATTAAACCAAGAAAGGGGTATATATAAAGAACAGAGCACAATTCATGATGAATTTCAAAGGAAGGCAAAATGATGACTGTGTAATAAAACTGGTTAACAGGTTAAATTTACCAGTTACTGTGAGGTAGTTGGGGGGTCGGGGGAGCACTCACAAAATGATTGCTATCTCTTTAAGGAATGTTTCCTTTGGTAAACGTTGGAGGGATGGGACACTAATTGCTCTTCAGTGACTTACATGCCTATCCTGTCTCCAGGTTTCTGGGGACAGATAAGGTAGTAAAATGGTTTTCCTCCTTTCACAGCATGAGCCCAGTCTCATCTGTGATAGCACCTGACATGACCTCATTTTTTATTTACCATAAGCCAGGAAAATTTCACAGATTGGCTGTGATAAGTGCAAAGCAGCTTAAGCAAGAAGATAATTATAATTAATATTACAACAACAATTAGTGGTTTATACACCAAGTGAGCTCCCCAATACCAGGACAGGTCAAGTGGTTTTTTTGGGGGGGTGTAGCTTCAAAGCTGTTTAAATGAGACACAACTTCTTGCATTTGTTTAGTAAACTGGTTGTAGTTTTGCACAAATGCAATATGATGTTTAGAGTAATTGAGATTGTGATCTGTATGAAGGGTAACACAAACATTAGGAAAATTATAATGACAGCATAGAAAAAGCAAATGTTTTACAGCAGTGAGGTCCATGTACATAGAGTCCAGTTCTCCTTGTGATGCATGCATTTCACTCTGGAAATAGTGTTCTCCTTCAGCCAGTTCGTGGATCATTGTTGAAACGTTGTACTATAGTCGTTAACACATTCAGCTGTTAAAATCTCAGAGTGGTAAGAGATGGCTGTCACGGTGACTGCTGCTAGGGCCATGAGTACAGATGCCAGTGACCCTGCTATTGGGCCTGAGCTGCTTGTGGGCCTAAACCCTTCATCAGCCATTTTTTGACCAAATTTCTTCCCCAATTTCCATCCAACAACTTTCCACCAATGGGATGCACTACCCAGATTTATTTTTGTAAGATCCATAGAAGTCCAGATGAATAAAGCATATAGGTAAATCTCCTTCAGTAATGTTGAACAAGATATTTAAAGGTATGGTGCCTATTATATCCTAATCATGGGGAATATCTGGCAGTCCCAGAACTTGAGAGTTGTTAGTGTATGCCTGAGGCTCTTTGTTCTCCAGGTTCTAATCTGAAACCCCCCTGGGTTAGGTAAAACAGCACAATGTGTAGCTGGCCTTCTTATAGGGGTTGCTGCAGCCGAATTTAGGGTGAATACAGCTATCAAGCATATTAATAACACCTCTGGTTTATAAACTTCCATTCCCTGATTTCTCCCCAAAACTTGGGCTTGATCCACAAGCCCCTTTATCATGCCCCATGCAACTGGTCTTTGAGGTTTCCATGTCCTCCTTCCTTTCTGCCCTTGATTGATCTTTAGCTGTCTCATCTGCTCCTGGATCTTAGCTAAGCTTAATCCATGAGAAGAGGATCCATTATTCTCCATTATCTGTAATAATACAAACAGAACCTCTGTCCTGCCTTCAAGAAACCGGGTGAGAAAACAGGTAAAACAAATAACCAAACTTGCAAAGGGGAGCAATGACTCTTTAAGGCCAGCCACACGTTCTTCCCAGCCCATGCATGCAGTAGCAAGACCACATAAACTTTAAGAGAGAAGCAAAAACAAATTTACTTAATAAAAGATAAATGAAACAAGAGTCACTGTGAGGTACAAGGGAATCCCTCTAGTAATCTTACCACACAGTTCGTCTCTAGTCCCAAGCACACATGGCTTCAGCAGTCATGTGCATCCACAAAATGGTGACTGCTCCACCTTAAGCCAGATAAAGGAGTTAAGATGGCATCACCGCTCTTTCTTCAAAAACACAGCTGCACTCACTCCAAGCCAGAAGAAACCAAGATGGCTTTATCAATCCTTCTCCAAAAGCAGGAGATTCAAATCTAACGAGGAAGACCAGGATGACATCAACAATTCTCCAAAAGGCACTGCTCCAGCATTCTGTGAGCTTCAACTCCACAGTGGCCCAGCATCAGCAAAACTCACTCAGTACAGCAACACAGCAAGTACTTCAGACGTCTTACGTTGAAAACAGCAACATAGCAAACTCTCTTCAGTTCTCCAGACTTCCAAGCTCTGCAATTTCAAAATTAAACCAAGTTTTCAAGTACCATGTTTCCAAGATAGCTCACACAGCTCACAAGTTTCTCCAACATGCTTCCCTGGGTTCCTCACCAGCATGGGCTGGGAATGGAAGCCCACAGCTTGGTTTCCTTCCCTGCCCTGCTGTCCTGCATGGCAGCAACAGCTCTGAGGCTTCCAGCCTCCCTGATGCTCCTCTCTGCTCTTTACTTCTCCATTCTCTTTTCTGTTCTCTCTACTCTCTTCTCTGTTCTGTTCTGTCTCTCTGTCTTTATCTCTGTCCCCTCCCTGATCTTTTAATCCTCTTTTCTCAGAAGAAGCCTTAACTTCCCTTCTCCAAATCTCCATCCACCAATGCTAACAATAGCTATTTTAATACATCAACACCAGTACTGGGGGTCACAGCACCCTAACAGATCTACAATCTCTATCTTATCAGTGAAGAGAGTTCCTCCCTCAGCTTCTTCCTCATCTGAGTCTAAGCACTGATTTATTACCAACCACATTGGAAAAAAACAGTTGGTACTGTGTGACCTTTGTCCAAACTGTCTCTGGCAGCTTTCCCTACATTTTCCCTGGTGCTAGAATCCAGGGAACCATGCCTTCCCAGCATAGGGTAGCACTCTAAGACAAACTATCCTTTCAGGACTACCTATGTCCCTTGGCTTTTAACACCTGCTGCATTACTTCGACAAAATGTTCATCTAATTTCTCCCTACTTCCCCGAGAATCCCCCATACATTTCAGTTCCAAAATTCCCTGCACACTCCTGGGTTTCTTGGCTCATCTCTCGTTCACCATTCACTAACAGCTATGGCTTCACCTGCCTTTGGTCCTTTCTCCTATAGAGTGATAGACAGAGATAAAAGTGACTTTACCACCTGAATCCAATATTAATCTGAATGCAATCAAGCCCCTCTCATGTGGCTTAAGATCACTAAGTCCGAAGGACCCAAGTCAGCTTCCAGTGACAGTCAGGAGCTAGTTTCAGTGGACAAGAGGGGATCAGGGGCTCTTGAAAATGAAAACAAGAGTAGACAGGCAATGTAACAGAAAAAGATGCCCTAAGTTGTGCCCATTTTTTAAAAATTATTGAGGTGACAGTACATCTCAGCTAAGACACTAAAAGCCACTGGGTTATATGTACTTTAATGGGCAAATTACAATGTATTTAAGTTACATCTCACAAGAAATGAGAGAGAAGCTGGTCTGGCATGGTGGTGCATGCTTTTAATCACAGCCTATGAAGCACAAGGCAGAGGCTAGGAATCACTTGAGTCTGCGGGTTCAAGATCTGCCCGGGCTAACATAGCAAGACCCAGTCTAAGAAAATAGCTGGGCATGGAGGCACATGCCTCTACCTGGGAGGCTGAGGCTGGGGATCGCTTGAGTCCATGGTACTCCGAGCAATGTGAGCCTATGGTTCCTTGAGCAACAAAGTGAGACCTAGTCTCAAAATGAAGAAATAAAGAAATGAGGGAGAAGCAAAAGGAGAAATGAATTTGGTTCAAGCCTGACTCACAGTTTCACACATGTGGAACTTTTAAATAAAGTTACCCAGAAGAAAAAAAATTTTTCATTTCCTAATTTTTATTTCCAAAACCCCCTAGTTTACACGTACTGATGTATAAAGTTATGCGGCTCCTCATCCATGTGATCTGGTGTATTTGCAAGACCACTGGCAGCCTGATTCTGCCCTCCATCAAAACACCTTCCCAGGCCCTGCGTAAAGCAGCACCAGTGCTCAGTGCTACCCAGTCTCAGCCTCCCAGCCTGGAAAGGAGCACTTTCACCTCAGACTGCTTCTAACAAGATGCCTGGGAGGGTCAAGAACATGCTCAGGTCCCTGAAAAGAAAAAATACAGTCAGTTAGATGTCTCATGAAGTCCAGGGCTCTGAGTGCAAACTGACTTTGGTTTCATATTCACAGGGAAGCGTGTCAGCTCTCTTTAAAGACACTTCCACAACTTATTCCATCTTCCTGTCCTGACATCAGCCCCAAGTCCATTCTCCAGAAAGATCTCCAACCTGTCACCCCACAGCTCCTGCCTGTCATTTCTTCTCTGATCTTAAATTATTGGCTGCACAACTTTGCTCATATTTATTTTCATTAATATTTTGATTTTTGTGAATTATTTTCCAGTGTCAGGAAATGGCATGTCTTTACATGGAAATTAAATACAATATAAATCAAGGCATGAAAAGACAAGGGTCTTCTGTTTCCCTACAATAACTCTGGAGTGACTGGTTGTCCTCCAGATACCTACAAATTCATAAGATCCCAGAGTTTTCTTGTTTTCTGATTCTACCTCCCCACTATAGAAGGCTTTGCTTTCCTTTTTGTTAACATAAGACTTCAGAGTGGCTGCTGCAGACCCGGCTATCATACCCCCATTCAAGATGAAAGGTTCCATGTAATTCACAGCAAAGCTTTATTGAACAGAATCCCAGTCACATGATACTTACAACACTTCAACCAGAACTGGGCCAAGTGCTTGATCCAGGCTACAAGAACCTGTGGGCCTGTCCAGCACTGTAATTAATGAGGACATTAGTGATAATTACCTGCTGCATCTCACAATCAGCTACTTCTATCATCCTGTTCAATCCTAATGCAGAAATGCCAGAAAGCAGAGGTGGTATGATTGTGTCATACACCCAGAATGAAATACATGTAAAGCCAAAGAGGATGTCACAAATATTTGTTTGATGGATGTCCTCCTGTTTGTTTTTGGTGCAGTCACCAGTGTGGCCCCCTGATGGCACTGTATACACAGTTGGTACTGTTCAGAACCATTCTCTGAATCCTGCTCCCCCTCTGCCAGCCCTGTATCCTGACAGTTCTTGTAGGTAGACCTCAGTTAGGTCCTGAACCTTCTTTCTCTTAATGGATGTGCTCAGATTTAATGGGTGAAGTGAGGCCTCTGTACCTAATATGGAAGAAAAAGGTCCCATATATGAAAGAGGAACTCACCTTGACTCATCAGTCTAGGGATCAGGGAATCACTACTTGAGATGCTACTTCTGACTCCACATGTGACCAACTGATGCTCCCAGCCTCCTGGGAGCATGGCAATCAGGGGGTTGGAAAAGAGTCACATGTGTCAAGAATTGAAAGCACCAAGAGATTATAACAGGAAGCTTGGTAACCACGAGCCAACACACATGTGACATACTCTACACTGCCATCCTTGTCCATCAGGCACCCATATTGAGACCCATGGCCTATGATCAGTCCTTGTAGAAGAACTGCTTTCAATGGCACACTTCAGACACATCAATGATTTCTCCCAACACACACAACCTGCCCAGCCAAAATGACATCACTGTCCTCATCCCTGACTTTTCTGTGGTCACATATTCCTGTTCCCATACTTTGCTCTGATGCCCAGTAGTAGCTCAATCAACATTTATTCTTTTGATTATCAATTGAGACATTTTATTACTTAAAAACCTTTCCTTTGTGATTAAGACACTTAATTAGAACAAACAGTGGCCAGGCACTGTTAGAGTTTGCACAGAGAGGTCTCCTAGCATTTCCTTGGATCACATGATATGAACATGATCTTAGCACACTATGGGGATATCGAGGCACACCCCCCTGTAACTAGAGCACTTAATATCCTCGATGACTCCATGTGGGCTGTGCTGGGTGAGGTGTATTCAGAATCTGCTGTGCAGAGTCTACTCGTGGTACAGGATTTGCACCCTCTGACACTGGTAATGTCAACTACAGAATGAGAACAGGAAACAGCTCCACTCTGGTCTCTGTTTTGTGGGGAGGCACTCAGCAGCAGCCAAGACAGAGTCTAGGAGAGGAGAGGTCAGCCTGACTCTGAGACCTGCAGAAGAAGGAGGATCTCTAAGCTGTGGGTGTGGACTCTATTAAATGTCCTTTCCCTCTCTGTGTCCTTGGGGCTGAACCTGTTCTGAAACCATAACCTCCCCAAGTAGCAGCCTCAGCCCTGACTGATTTGCATAGTGAGCAGCTCTCTCCAGCATAAGACAGGCCTAGGGGGAACCTGCCCAGTCTCAGCCTCAGGGAGCAGAAGCAGAGACCCCACCATGACCTGGATGCCTCTCCTCCTGGGCTTCCTGGCTCACTGCACAGGTACCTTACCCAAGCTCACTGCACCCCAGCCCAGGGCTCTGGGACAAGCCTGCTGTCATATGGGCTGGATGTAGGGACAGGATCCTCATGAACTTGTGAAGGAGGAGGGCTACATGTGTTGGTGGGATTGAGACCCAAACTGTGCTCACTGCTCTATGTGAGCCTATGAGGCTATGTGAGCCTATGCTCTATGAAAGGCTGTGCCTGCCAAGAAAAGGGGGGTGATTTCTCTTTGACTGAAATCAGTCAGGCTTTGGGGAGCTGGGACTGAACTGATGGGGGGAGGTCATCCTAGAGGCCCAGATTATACTTGAAGTTCAATTAAGGAAGATACAGGGCTTCTGAGGATAGGCCCTGCATCTTCAGCCCAGCTGCCCTTTCTTCTCTTGCAGGCTCTGTGGTCTCTGATGAGTTGAAACAGCCACCCTCTGTGTCGGTGTCTCCAGGAGAGACAGCCAGACTGACCTGTCAGGGAGACAACGTTAGAAGTAGTTTTATTTCCTGGTACCAGCAGAAACCAAGCCAGGCCCCCGTGCTGGTCATATATTTAAATAACCAGCAAGCCTCAGGGATCCCTGACCGGTTCTCTGGCTCCAAATCAGGGAACATGGCCACCCTGACCATCAGCAGGGCCCAGGTCGAGGATGAGGCTGATTATTACTGTCTGGCATGGAGTAGTCCACAGTGACACAAGGCCATGGGGAAGTGAGACACAAACCCTTTCCCATCTGTGTCACCCTCTCCTCCAGCATCAAGAGGGTGAAGACACAGCAATGAAGCCATCTGGCCCAAGTACCAGATCTGAGGTCTCAGACTCCCCCTCCTCCCTACCTCATGCATACTCTGCCGACAGGGCTCAGGACAAGGCTCTCCTGGGGTCTCTGCACCTTGTGTGAATTGGGAACCCAGAGTTTGGTGGAAAAAGGTAGAGTTAGCAGGAGCCTCCATCCAGCGCTCATTGTCCCTGTTTTTCCACTTGTACATCACTGGTGCACCCCTTGGCCCAAAGGAACACAGTTACATCCCAGAATTCCCCACCACCATGAGCACCCAAAGTCCTAGACTCCTGTGGCAAATAGAATTCTGAATGGTGCAAAGCAGCACAGCTGACCCTGAAGGCTTCACCCACACAATTATCCATAGAGATGCGGTTGCTGGGAAAAACTATTGGTTTCAAAATCTGGCTTTCCTAGGTTTGCTGCCCTCTCTGAGGAGCTTAGGATCTCTGGACCTGGCACAGTGTTGCCCTACCTGAAAGGGGCAGCTCAGAGCTCTGTCCAGGAATCGGGCATCCTGTTTGGAACGTCCAGGGAGGGACCTGTTCCTTCTGCCCAGAGTCATGTCTGTCCCTTTCCTCCAGATTGCTGAGTGCATATTTATCCCACACAGATTCCTCTTTTAGTGAATCAGTCTCATGGGAAAGAATCCTCCTCATGGTGATCAGGGACGTGAGGGGTCTCTCTGAAACCACAAAGCTCTACTTGCTGCCCTAAATCCTCATGGTACTCAAGAAGAGATATCATAATTCCTTGCATTTTGACAGAATTAAAAAGGGCCTGACAAGCTGGCCCTTGGTTTCTGAAAGTCTTGGAGAGACCAGGATTTCCTGCAGGTAAAGCCCAGGGCCAGTGGGCAGCTTCCACCTTCTACAAAGTGACACACTCTGGTTTGAGTCAAGTCATTGGTGTGGCTCACCTCCACCCTCCAAACATTTTTTATTTGTCTTTTTCTACCCATCCTAAGGAGAAATGCAGGCAGATATATCTCTGTAAAATCATGTCAGCCTATCAGCGTATCAGCATTGACAATGTCCACAGTTTCCACCCTCATCCTCATGAGAGGCATGTTTTTTTTCCTATTATGACAATATATCATGAACAATCAGGAAGCTCACCCCTCCCCCACAAGAGAATGAAAATAGTGTTTGTTTTTAATGGCTCAATATCCTGTAACTTTAATTCTGAGATTTAATGACATGTACTTATAGCATCTTTGACCACAACTGAATGAGAGAGGGAAAGAAAACAAACACCCCCCCAAAAAAATCATTACTATTCATCTAAAGATAACTGAATGAACATGAGGAAGACCTGCTTGTTACTCCTTATCTCATTTTGTCACTAGCTCTGTGATAAAAGATGGCATCTGGAGTGACATTCCTAAGTCACTCACAACCTCTGATTTCAACAAATATCTTAGTCCCAGTTTGTGCACCTCCCTCTCCTCCAGCCCCAATTGGATGGAGTCCCAGCAGTGAGCACCTCCAGCCCAGTCCCAGATCCTTTGCACCTTCTCCCAGCTCACAGGCATTCCCTGCAGTGTTGTCACTTATGGGGTTAAGACTGTAAGAAAGGGCAGTGGGGCATTTCCTTGACATGAGTTCTGCGGGGGACTGAGGACCTTGTGAAGAAAGGGTAGAATAGGGTAGGTGGGGATGAGACTCTCACTGAGACGCTATGCCTGCCCAGACATGGGCCAGGTGTTTATTCATTTGTCCAAAGTACCCACTCACCAGCAGGCTCATAGAACTCTGGAGTTGAGACTGAGGGAAGGGGCACCCAGGGGGCCCAAAGAACCACTGGATCTGAGTTCAGGCAGGGGTCTCTTGGGAATAGTCCTGGACACTAAATTCACTTTTTATTTTCTGCCTTGCAGGCTCTTTGGTCCCCTGTAAGCTGATTCAGCCATCCTCAGTGTCAGTGTCTCTGGAACAGACAACCATATCACCTGTCAGGGAGACAGCATAGAAGAGTTTACCAGTGTAAACTGGTACCAGCAGAATTCGGCCAGGCTCCGTGTTGGTCACGTACTTGATATAACCCGGCTGTCCTCCAAACCCTCTGTGGATCTCTGACTCCCACTTGGGGGACATGGCCACTCTGACCACCAGCAGGACCCGGGCCGAGGACAAGCTTGACTATAACTGTGAGGTGTGGGATTCTGATAATAATGAAACCACAGTGAAACAGGCTCCGGTAAAGTGAGACACAAACTTCTTCCCCATCTATCTTACATACTTGAGGTTTCACCAAGAGGAGAGGTTTTACTCTTGAGGAGACACCACAGAGGACTCTGGGTTGATCTGAAAATTGCTCCTGAAGGCCACTGCCCCAAACCTTGTCACCTCTACCTGGCATCTGATCCCGCATGTATGTCTGATCTAGGAACCCTGAACTACTTCCCTGGCAGCTTACTGGAACACCCTCAAGTCAAGCCCCTGATTCTCCCTATGCCTCTGTTTCCCTCAACAGCATGAGTTCAGAGGTTATTTCTTCTCCCTGGTTCAGCACTGCTGTCCTGACATATGTGAGATACCTGGTATTGAGAATCAGATTCATTAAGATACGTTCTCTCTGGAAATCTCCCCCTCCGCACAGTCCAGCAAGTGTGATTTCACAACTTTCACACATACAGGAAGATGTAAGAACTTGTGATGAGTTCCTGTGCAGCCTCTTAGAGCTGTACTTCTGCCAACTTTTGCCACTTTGTCTTCTCTGTTGCCCTATATTTATTCTTACCTCTCTCTTCCTCTATCCTTCCCTTCCTCCCCCTTCCCTCCATCCCTTCTCCTCTCTCTTTTATTCATTCATCTTTCTATATATCTATTTATAGTCTTCTATCTAACATCTGTCTCTATCTCTTTTCTTCTGCCTTTCATCTCACTCAATAAGCATGCAGTTATGCACATTGCTCTGCAATGAGCAAGACTGAGAGCAAAACTAAGAAAATTCTCTCTAACCTGTGACCTTATTTCCCAGTTCTACAGAAATGTAACTTCTAGTTACATTATATAATCTTAGAGTTTTAACCTACCAGTGTCCTCAATTCATATACCAGTGTTTGACTATTACTGCCCTCCAGTATCTCTTATCTCAGCCTGCATCGCATAACTAGGCGTATGAATCTTGGAAATTCCTGCAAGAAGGGACAGTGCTACCTGCACAAAATAGGACCAGGTTTACATATTCTCTCCATTTCCACCTCTTGACCAGCAGGGGGGATCACCCACATTCCTGTGACTCTGAGTTGCTGTGACAGGAAGACATAGCCAATTCCAGTGTTACCCCAGACATACAGACCTGATTAAGAAAATGAAAAGTGAAAACGTTTCCTCTGAAAGTATAGCCTTCACTGCAAGGAATTAAATGACACACAGTCTAGATGACAATCATGTAAAGTGACCTGCAGATTAACATAATACCTCTGTGTAACCCCCTTAAATCTTCTCAGAAATTGGCAATGTGACTCTAAACTTCATCTGGAATTGCAAGGGACCCAGAATTGCCAACACAATCATGAGGAAGAGGGAGGGATAAGCCGCTCAGACTCACATGCCCCGATGCCAAAGTCAAGGCAAGATAGCAGTGGTCAGAGGTGTGGACCTGCACATGTCCAAAGAACCATCTTGGAAACAGAGCTGAGCCCAGGTCAGCAGGCCTCTCTCACAAAGGGGCCACTGCCATTCAGTGAGCCAGAACAGCTTCTCACCAAGTGGCTCTGGAAAAGTGGGAGAGCAACACATGAAAGAATGTTGTGAACCTGCCATCACAGCTCACGTACGAATTCTCCCAAATTGATGCAAACATCTAAATCAAAACCTATAGAAATCAGAGACAAAACCTAAGAGTTCATCTTCGAGACCAAGAATTTAATGCATGAAGTCAATTATCTAAGTTTCAAAGGAAAAAGAGTGCTGTACTACATTCATCACATTTCAGACTTTTATACTTTGAGAATAATAACCAGAACATGAAAAGAATTTTCATTTATCAGAGGATGAGAAAGTATCTGAAAATTGCATTGTTTCCATGTTGGATTGTGGCTATTGTAAATAGTGCTGCAATAAGCATAGGAGTACAGATTCCCTTTTGAATTAGTTTTTTTTTTTTTTGGGGGGGGGGTCTTCTTTGGGTAGATGCCTTGGAGTGGAATTGTTGGATCATATGTAGCTACATGTTTAGTGTTTTGAGGAATCTCCACACAGAAGAAAGCAGTGTTTTGGAAGTCCTGTTTGCATATGAAGGAATGCCTTACAATGAAAATGTATTGATAGCTATATTCCCTTTAAGACTTCTATTTGAATGTTCATATTTGCCCAGTAGTTCAGCATGATACTAAGCTGTTTTTATTTTTCAAAAACCATTGTGTCATGCATGGTTATTTTTCTTCCAGCATTCACCAAATTGCCCAGGCTCATATCCCATCCACCTTCCTCCCCATGCCCTTCTCCCAATCTTCTGTTGCCTCTGGTAATTATTCAATTCTTTTTCTGAGTTCAAGATTTAGTCCTATCATTTTTTGCATGGAATTTTTTTATATTTATACGCTAAACATGAGTGAAACCTTTATATTTGACTTTCACTTATTTTTTACTTATTTCACTTGACTTTTCTTTTTTTGACTTATTTTACTCAATATTATCACCTCAAGGTCCATACATTTTCTACCAAATGCCAACAATACACCATTCTTCATAGCCATGTAATTCTTCATTCACAATATGTTCCACAATTCTCTATCCATGTATCTGTTTAAGGCACGTGTGTTGGTTTCATGTTTAACAACTGTTAACAGTGCTGCTGTGTAAATATCTGTACCTAGGTCATTTCATCTTGGGGTTTCATATTATTAGGATAAACACCGAAGAGATTACTGCTGGATTATAATTTCCATTTTTATTTTCTTACAAAATCTCCACTCTTTGCCACCAACTTGCATTCCCACCATCAGATTAGGGCTCCCTTTTTACCACCATCTCAAGTTCATCCCATTCTCACAGAGTGCCTGTCCACGTACCCTTTCCCCGTACCCTGCCAGGTCTTCAGATGCCTGGCCTTGCCACATGCCCAGGTCAGTTGTTCTAGGGGGGCCGGCACTACAGCCACACCTCCCTCTTTTGGATTGTACTGGCCCACTAGTACTTTAAATAAGGTCATTAATTTTGTTTTTTATTTTATTTCATCTTTTTTCACATCTTTGTATTCCCCTTCATTCTCTTACCACCTTATCCCCAAGACCTGTCACCCTGTTCTCCTGT
>PVHY01017576.1:0-31110 GCA_004024945.1 Uropsilus gracilis
CCGTTGAAGTTGGTACCATTTAAATTCAGGGCTTGCTTTCACTTCCACAGCTTCTTTTATTCTTTGTATTAAGTTTAATATTCAGCCTTTCTTGACTTAAAGTACTTAATATAAAGTCCGCCATCATCATTTTCTCTTAAATGTATGCCTTTACATTTTTCAACACCCATTTAAAACGCAAAACGTGATCTTCATAAGGCTTTTTTTCTCTTTCAAACCCACCTGCTACAGGCTCTCAGAGCCCATTTTATTTAATTGCTTAATAGAGAAGATTAAGCAGTTTCTTTAAGAATCCAATTTCTCTTCTGCACACACAACAGCAGCTGCCCAAGCTCCCAGAAACTGAGCAAAGCAAGTAGCAGGCAGCATTTTGCTTCATTAGAAGGAGTTGAAATCGGAAGTGGTTTTTTAAAAAGACTAGATTAAGCCGTGTAATGTGAATCCCAGGATACTCAGGTAATTGGAAGATTAAAATATTTTTTAAATAAATATACCTTCCTTTTAATGATCTTTCCCACTACCAAAGAAGACCCCTAAAGTCTTTAGCCAAAGGTGGGTCCTTGTTACCATGCTCCTAAACCAGCAAGTTCTAAGACCGCCTAAATTGAGTTGGCACCTAAGCAAAAATATTCGTGAAGATAAGTCAACAAATGACTTCCTGTCTGTCCCCCCTCCCTCAAAGAAACACTATCTTTAAATTAATGCATCTCTCCTGCTGGCCCCTAACTGAGCACCTTGTGGCAGAGGTCGGTAGAGGTGAACCCTGTGTCTCCAGAGCAAATCAACATCTGCCCCATTCCAAAGTCTGACCATCATGGGAATATTCAAAGAAAATCACACACCTCCACCCCCAACACACAAACACACACTGGCTACCTTTTCTGAAGTCAGTCTAACTATAATGTTGGAGCCTCGGTTGTAAGGATTCAAGGTCTCTCCCATCTAGGTGAATTTTTCTTGTAACACATATTTTTGTCTTTATATCCGTCTATCCAAAATCTGCAAAGACAAAATGCAGCATTGGTAAATTCTGTGTTCATACTTAAGAAACTGTGAAAATGAGACTGGATGGTATAGAGCTGCCCGGGCTAGAGTATCCATAGAAAGCATTAGCAACAAGACCGAACTTTCTATTACTGGTCTTTCTTGTCACTTCTCAGTTTCAAAGGAAAGGAAAATCTAGTCATCTGGAGTCTGAAGCATTAAGAAAGTAAACAAAAATTATGTATACATGTCAGGATGACATTTTTTTTTTTTTTGAGGATTTTCAGAAAGTCACTTTGAACTGAGTTTCATTCAAAAAAAATATTTATCTGGTATCAACAATGTACTGAAATACTTTGGCTACATCTATGAACCAATCTAACACCACTGCTTTCCTAGAGTTTGCAGTCTTGTGGGGGGGGGGGGAGGCATGGAGGGTGTGCGCGCATGCACATGCAAGTGTTTGAAGGGTGGAGTGGTAGAAACAAGATAGAAAATAAACATAAGAAATAATGTATAGAACTATGGAAGGTAAAAAGAAGTATGGAGGAAGAACGTAAGAGAAAGGACTGGGGTGTGTACTGTATTGTATTAAAAGAGGAAGTAGGAAGAGGACTTGTTAAGAAGAGATTTTTGCCAAAGCTTTACGGAAGTGAAGTGGGCTCTCTGGAGTGAAAATTGTCAGATAGCAGAAACAGGTAAAGGTGCAAAACCAGGGCTGCCATGTTTGTGCCAGTCTGCCATATTCATGGACCACATAGGGACCAGCGTGGCTGGAACAGAGTGTATTCTCTGGAGAACAACTAGCCTCCCAAGGCCCTGGAAGACTCTTCTCACTGAGGAAAGTGTAGGTATATGGCCTTTGCCAGTCAGTCCCACTGAATCCAAATCCATGTGTGCCCACATTTCAAGGCATTATGCAGTTGCTATTATGTATTATAAACTCAAATCCTGCTGACAAAGCATGGAGGCTGAGGGACAGACCCAGTCCGGAGAACTAGGTACCGGGGGAGACATGGTACATGAAGCTTCTAGAACTAGGCATATCCATATTACTAATTAAGACCCTTTCAGTTGGAAATTTTAATTCTCATCTCTATGTAGCCTAAGAATAAAAGGGACTTCACTGACTCACTGCAAGTCAAGGACTAAATCCCAACTGAGCGAGACCCTGGGGTACAAGTGATGTTGTCTAGGTTAGTCTTCCTCCCTCTCTCAGCCCTTCTTACCTCTGTATCACTCTGCAGGATGGTGGCAGCAGCCCCAGATTATCATTTTTCTAGTTTAGCAACCCCAGTTGAAATAGGTTCTTCTCAGATAGGGAAAGTGGTCTTATTTCACATCCTTATACCTGAACCAATCCCTGGACTGAGGTGGTGATCACATGGGTCTTACTTGCACCTGGAGTAGGGAAAGAGAAATTCCCAAAAGAAAGAAGACTTGGGCTAAAGGGGGTTTCTACTGTAATGCTAAGTTTCTCTGTTTTCTAATGTGGAGAGTTGGTCAAAAAGTTGAGTCAGGTGCCTATGGCTGTAAATTCCATAAAAATCCCTGCAATAAATCCCGCCACAAGACTGTGCAAAATGAATTAACTGGCATGCCATTCTCTCTGATAAATTTATAGCATGATAAATAAAACATTCTCTCTGATAAATGTATAGTATGATAAATAAAACACTTACAGGGTTATACTGTGAGATTCTGATGAATACACAAAATATAGTCTTGGGTCTTAGTAAAGTGTGAAGATTTAGAAATATTTGTCTGATGATTCTTCCACTTCCTTCTCATTTCCTATAATTGCTACATGAAAGACAAGAAAGCAATGGTATGATTTGTGTGGTGGAAAGAATGCACAGCTCTTCAAAAATTAGTTGAGGAATTTTTTTAAGAGACTAGGTTCTGCTATGTTGCCCTGGGTAGTCCTGAACCCACAAACTCAAGTGATTCATAGCCTCTACCTCCCAAATATCTGGGATTACAGGTGCGAACCACCTTTAGTTCCTAGCCTTTAGTTGAGGCATATTGAGGAAAAATTTGCCTCTCTGCTGAATAATTAAACAGATATAAGTCCCAACCTCTAAATGTATACAATCTCCGTCCCACTAGAAACGCCATTGGTTGGGGGAGTGAAGGGAATGATAATTAAGGATTAATTAGCCAGTCAAACTTCCTGGGCTGAAGGTCACCTCTGTCAGGATTGAAGGATGGAAAGCTTAGGCTCTTGGCTTTCACTAAGTGGGTGGAGTTGTTAGACATCCAACCAGTCACCACCTGTCACCCATCAACCAGGGGTTTTCTAGGTAGATTCCAAAAGTCATCTATTGAAATACTTATTTTAAAATCTGGGCTGTCCTCCTAAACTTTTGAAATCATGCTTCTCAAGATTAGGGCTGGGAACAAGACCCCTTTTTGACTCCTATTCTTCTTGGAGTTAGAGAACCACCCCTTTCTCCTTCACCCCTAGGATTAAAGGACTGGCTGGTCACCTGAGAACACCCTCTTTATCATCTTAGACTTCACATGATCCCATATAAGAAATTGGGTCATTTTATCTTTCAAAGATACTCTGGTGGTTTTCATTTTGAACAGATTTAATCTGTATAAAAATGTGTTAGGAAAGAGAAGGTTCCAGTGAGTGGATAAGTCCTGGGAATGAGAATGGCAGCTGGGACAGGAACACATGCTGAAGTGCTGAATTGGGACTGTGCAGGGGCCGGAGGGTTGGGGGAAGAGGTAAAATGAAAAGGACACAAACAAGCTGATGATTTTCTGGCTTAGTGTAGGTCCCTGTCCAACTTGTGTGGGAGGAAACAGCACTTTTCAGATGTCCAAGCTCCATGTGAAACCAGCTTTTACCTTTTCAGTGAGCACTCAAGAGACATCCACAACAGCTCTTTATCCAAAGGATGATATTTCAATGGTCCCTCCCAGAGATCCTTCTTAAAGACCTAAGGACAAAAGTAAGATTAAGAACAAAACAGAAATAGGTCTCTGTCTAGGATTTCTGATGCCCGAAACATAGGGGACTATAAACTTGCAGCCATCATTCCAATTTAAGAATATCATGGTAGCTCCCTTCTTCCCCCCACCACCTTCTATTCTTTTCTTCACCCTCCCACCACTCTAAAATGGGTTATAGCTGCATTTCCTCTACTTAATAGTTAGTTTGGGTTAAAGCTTTGCATCTATAGAAATCTTCCATTACAAATCATATATAAGTATTGAGCTCTTAATAGCCTAAGCTCTTAATAAGTCATTAACTTCTTATGATAGATTAATTTATTATGTTACCTTTCCACAGTAACAGCTAACTTAGGAATTAAACTGATTTATCTTGACAGGGATGATGTAGGGAATAGACTGGGGGGGGGGATGGGGACAACAGACTGTCAGAGCTTGAACAGAATTGGCATGGGGTATACTAGTGTTCTAGGTATTAGACAGAGACTGCAAGGAAAAGAATGTGATAAGATGAAGTGAGAAGCAAAACAAAAGGATATTGTTGACACCCACTGAAAAGGTCTTTGCTCAGGGCCTGTGCAGAGGGTGCTATGATGTATTAGGATTCTTAGGCAGAAGAAAAGTAGGTGAGTTTTCCAACTTAGAGTATAAGTCCTAGCTCTGACCTTGAGTTAGTGATGGATTTTCCTTCCCCTTCTGTTTCTATTTCCCCTTTATTTCTTCACCCAGACAACAAAGGAGACTCTCTAACTAGAGATTCTGAAATTTGAATGCCTGACTATCCAGAAGGGTTAAAAAAAAGGGGGAGGGGGTGGAGTGGGGAAGAGCAGGAAGAGAAGTGAGCAGAAAGGAGAAATACAGGAGAAGCTCCTTATCAAGGAGAATGAAGCTTGTTCCCAGCTCTTGAAGTGGTTTCTTAGGGCAAGACACCAATTTCTAGTTTTAAAGAAATGGATGTACTTGGGAAAGTGGATAAATAATGAGTAAGAAGGAGAGGATAGAGATTTTGCTTTAAATCCATGCCAAAAAAATGTTTGATATATAATGTGCTCAGAAATGAGAAATTACTTCTCTTTAGCAGCCTTAAAAATATTTGGGGGGAAAGAATGTCTTTTTCTTAAAGTTAATGTATAAAGTCTTATTGCTATCTAAGTAGCCATTCTCAGTCTTGGTCAGATCACTGATAGATTTGGTCCTCTTTTATACTGAACTTTGAGTTAATAACCAAAAAAAAAAAAGTCAGTAACATTGCAGAGATTATGCACTGAGTTAAACTCTTCACTTAAAATTTTATGAAAAATAAGGTAGAATGTTAAAAGCACTATATCAAAGTCAGCATGTGCTAGTAGTGGGTTTTATCTCAGACTCAGAGAAGAGTATCCTTAGCAAGGAAGGAGATTCAAAAATTACATAGACAGACAGCAGGTGGGTTTCATAGACAGTAACAGATGGGTTCACCTGTTTTGGGGAACAACACAGTAACCCCTAAGATAGCTCCATGCAACCATCTGAGTTGCAGGAACCCAAACCACAGAGAGAAAAAAGTGTGTCATAGCAATTTATTTTGTAGAAGAGGAAAAAATACAAAATCTGAGGAGAAAGATTTCTCAGCAAATCAATTTTTAAATATTTTGTATTTTAAAATTGGGTTAAGATTCAATGTTTTAAAATTTTCTTTCATAGATTTGAGATTATCCTTATTGGTTTTCATAGAGGATAATGGTGTGAGAAAGCTATTTGTTTTACATCTTTTTTAAAAAGATTTTCAAGAAGAAACCATTCATTTCTCATTTTCCATTGACATTGTAGCACAGCGAGATCAACCTTCAAAACTTTCTGCCCTATCAAATTGATGCATTTTATGTCCCCTTTTGAGCCCACAACTTTATCATTGCTTTATAATCAACTCTCCTGATCATGACTGTGAAACCCTCAACTAGCTATGATGACACCAACTATGCATTGTGCTGAATAAATTCTCTGAATTTTCAAAGTTTTAAAGTTAACATTTCACACCCGCTTTTTTATCTTTTCCTTTTTTGTTTTGTTTTGTTTTGTTTTTGTTTTTTTGTATAAGCCCCTCATGGACACTGAGAATTGCAAGACACTCTTACCTAGATTATTTCATACCACCACTGCCAAACTGCTCTGTGATTGATTTTACATTTGCCCTTTAAGGCCACAATTACTTTCCAACAGTGAAAGGTGTTGTTCCATGAATTTAGGAATATCTGATCCAAACCCTCATAGTGCCAAGCTTACCAAACATTTTGTATATAGATCAATCCTTGCTGTATTTCCCCCAATTATTAGTATTTTTTAATTAACTATACAAAGTAAATAAGTTGCAAATGTACAACTGGATTAATTTTTGCAGATATGTGTGTATAATTATATTCTGATCAAGACACCATGTTTATAGCACATCACAAGCTGCCTTGTGCCCCTTTCTAGTTAATATATCTTTAGGGTAGTCAGTAGTCTAACCTCTATCTCCATAGATGAGTTTTTGATTAAGAAATTATCTATCCCTCCTCTCCCTCCCTCCATTCATCTATCCATCTCAAAAATGGTATGTTGAGTGCTACCTGCTGGGCACTATTTGATCATTAGAGACATAAGGGTGACTAAGGTAGCTGAGGCCTCAAGACATTGTAGGACTCAAGTTCTGTTTGGGGAGCTGGTAATAAGCTAATGAATTTGAGACAATTTTGTTTCATAAAAATAGCATAAAGAATGAAAACAAGGGAATTAGCCAATTGTAAATAAGTAGGTTAGAGCCATATTATAAAGGGATGATCTATCTGTAGATTTGACATGACCTGAGAACTGACCTATAAACAGCAGGGAAACAGTCCCCTACTAAGAGAGAACTGAAAGTGCAAAATCCCTAAGACAGGAAGCAACTCAGTGCCAGGAGGAACTGAAAGGTCAGTGTGGCTAGTCTTGGAGGTGGGGAGCTGCTAGCAGTCATAAGAGATGATTAAGACAGGCACCCAGGACCCAGAGAAAAAAATCTTTTATGGGGCAGATGATTGACAAAGTAAGGGATAGACATTTTTAAATCTGATATATTATAATAGTTCATTCATTTAAAAAAAGCTATTTCCCAGAATCATCCTTGAGTAAATAAGTTGTGGCTGCTGGATGTGACTTGCAACTGGGTGGCAGGTCAGTGAGGAAAGAATTCCTAAGCTCAGGGCTTTCTGAAAGCGTAATTATACATATTGAACATTACAAAAGGAAAATAGTTTTTAAGGTAGCAAATCCTAAAGAGAATTTGGATAATGTGGGTGCTATTCTTCACATTTTTCTATGGCTAATTAGAGAGAACTGAGAAGCACACAATACTGCCCACAGCCCTGCCAACCCATTAGGGGCACTTCTAATTTCAGATAAATGCAGCCCTTGGTTACCACCCCCAACTTGTCTTAGAACATGCATTGTATTATCAGAGTAGATGAGTAAAAATAATAGCCTTCTGAATATAATGGGTACCATTCTCTTATTAGCAGATACCTAACAAGTTCAAATCACATCTCCTAATTAATGATGCAACTCCCATATATACTTTCCTCTTAAAAACTTAATTTTTCCACTTTCTTTCACTTTACACGGCAAATGTGATATTTGGCTAAGTAGTTAGAACACCAACAGTTTCATTTGTATGTAACTTGAAGAAATTAGTAATTATATAAAATATTTGGCATATATGTACATATTTTCTCTTTAGTACATAACGTCATAATAATATTATGAATAATATTATGAATTTAAATTCTCAGTAAGAGATCATATATCTAAGTTTATTGCATTTACATAAATATAACTGTAATCTTTGGGAAATGTCCCCCTACCCCAAACTCTAAATGAAAGTATATATGAGGGTAATTTGCATGATTTGAAATATCAGTCTATCTGAAAGTGTATAGATAAATACTTAACTTTTTTCTATTAATGTCAAATTTTAAGTTACTATAAAGCAAATTGAAAGACCCTCACTGGTTTGTGGGCTTCCATGAGACAGAACCGAGCCGGAGATTAGCATGTAGTCACCAGGTGCATGGAAAGTAAACATGAAGGAATGTGGTTCTAGTTGGGTGGTAGTCTGATACTGTTAAGACATCTAGAGAAAGCAGGGGTTCAAATCCCAACACCCTTATTTACCTACAGGTAATTACCTCTCTTAGGAATCTAATTTTCCTACAAAACTGAGACAACAATATTTATTTCATAATATTATAATAGCTAAGTGAATGGTATTGATTGCATAGTGTTATTGTAAGGGTTAAATAGCATACAGCAAACAATTAATATATGCTATTCATTTATATATTTGTGCATAGCTCGGCCAGTAACACTGTATGTGGTTAAAATTACATACACTCTTACTGGCCTAAGTATCACATACTGGGCCTAAGTTTCTTCATTCATAAACTGAGAATTAAATAAGGTAAACCCTAATTAATCCTTCAAGTCCAATATTGTACACTTCTTCCTACCTATGTGACCTCATGTTTTTACCTCTTTCTACTGGGCACCTACTTACCAGTATTTTTGAGAGGATAAAATGAATTATGATAGATGGAAATGCTAAGAACAGTGTATGATACAGATAAAGTGACCTATAAACCACAATGATGACCATATTAATGATGGAGGAGGTAGAGGATTCCCACCTTAAATCATGTAGTGGCTCTAAAACTTGCAGTTCCAGATTGTTTATGCTATTTTCCCTTTCTAGAGCCAATGCCAGAATTACCAAATTTTATCCTTTGAAAGTTCTTCAAGACTTAACTTATTCAGTTATCAGAGAGAAATATATATTTCCTTCTAATTTATTTCATTTAGTATTTTCCTTTGAAGGTCCATCCATGTGCTGCAAGTGGCAAAAATTTGTCTTTTTGATGACTGAGTAGCATTCCACTGTGTACACCTGCCATATTCTCTTGAGCCACTCATCTGTTCAGGGTCACGTAGGTTGTTTTCACAGTTTGACTATAGAAAATAATGCTATGATTAACATGGGAGTGCAAGTACAATGAAATGGTTCTTTTAAAAAATGTACTCTTAATTTTTACTACACATGTAATAATCATTGTATGAAAATATTAAATAAAAAAAATTAGAATCATGCCAAAAAATAAAATGAAGATTTCCCAGTGGAAATGTCCTAATATATTTGCTGTTTTTTTCCCCCCATTTGGTATAAATGTTTTAAAAGATGAAATGACTCATGTATGACTACCTCTCTTTCTGTGAGTGTGGCTATGGACACTTTTTGTGAGCACTTTCATTCTAAAAGATAAACTTGTAACACATGTTGTAGCCTTCACATGTTGTCGACACTTAATTTACTGGAACGGCTTCCTGTTTTACAGTATTATGAGTAACACATCAAATATTGAGTTTCATCAAATTATTCAAACATGCCAGTGTTTCATTGATAGATGAAGACAAGTTTGGTTTAGTCAGAACTGTGATTTGCATGGCTCATCTCATACCTCTCCCTAAGCTTTTTATAAAATACTGCACACAATGAAAAAAGCTAGTCTGGACAAATGAACCAGTGTGTTCTAAATAGCAACCAAAATTATACCTCAGATGTTAACGACTGTGTCCTGATTTAATAATTACATCATTTGACAAATGTGATAAGACCTTCACCTTTAGCTTTCTGATCCAAACTTCTAATAGTTGAAATGTATTGTTACCATCTGGTGTCTGACCTCTGAAATGCTCTGTTGATGCCTGCCTCCTTGCAAGCAGTCAGGGCTTGTCTGCCAAAAAAGCACTCTCTTAAATATCTTGATTGGCAGGCACAGTGAGAAGGCTAAGAACCCAGTGAACCGTGGAGATACAGCTTGAGTTCTACAGAGACTTCCTCTAGTTTTAGGCAGATTCATTTTCTTAGTTTGTGCTACAAAGTACTTGCCACTATCAAAGTTGCTTCTCAGTCCTGAAGAAAGCAATTCCTACACTTTTAAGAATGTTTCTCTCTCCTTTATTTGGCACCCTTTGCAAGCTGGCAATAATTATTGCACCTTTCATCCTCAGGTAAAATAATTTGAGGATGAAGCTGAGAGAGACATAGATATATCCTGGAGTTTTAACTCAGTGAAGCCACCTGAATCTGGCAGTTTTTATTATCCTTCATGTTGCTTTAGTTTCTGGTAAAAGCAAAATGAGTCTTCTATGAAAACTGCAATATGGTAGAAAGGACTGAGTTAATACACAGAGAATCAGAACCAGTCACATAGCAAAGGGTGTTGTTCATACAGGAAGCTACTAACAGTAAGGCAGATTACAGGTGTGGTCAGTTTCTTGATGTGTATAAAAATAAAACTTGTAAAGGGGTGAAATCTAGGAGAACAATTAGTAATGAAAGGCACAATCAAGGCAAGAAATGACTCAAGAATACCTACATCTTGATAGTTAGAACAGTTTCGAATTGCCAACTATGAGCAACATAGTTGATAATGGTTGAAATATTCTACCACACAAGTGTCCCAATAAGAACTAATGTTAAGTCTGTTTTTGTCAATAGGGTGAAAGAATGAGAGAATTTAAATAACCCATGTGAATTCACTCAGCCAGCAACTGAAAAGGCAGATATTTATTCAAGTCTAAGGTAAAGAGTCTAAACTGACAACTGCTCCTGGTAACCATTTCTCTCTTGGCTGACTCTACTAAGAGGATCTACATTTGAGAGTGAACAGGAAGGCTATAAATAAATATACTTGGGCAGTTGGCATGAACTAGATATTCCAGGACCAAGTAAAATAGATAGTGTCCTCTGTCTACATCTGCCCTTTCCCAGCCATCTACCACATACCCAGTGCTTCTGGCCAGTTGTTGATTTCTTGGAGTAAATTGATTAAAGCCCCATAATTCTAGCATTACTTCCCTTTTTAAAAAGTCCATCAAAACCACACTCAGTTCAGTGAATCACTAAGAGAGGAATTCCAAGTAGTTACTTGATAATGAAAACTGATTCTAAAACATAAGATTTTCCAGGCACCTGACAAATCACACCTCACATGTGAGTCTTGGACAGGGGGATGATTACGGCTCAGTTATATTGGAATATCGATGGGTTCAGAGGCAAAAACTGTAGAGCAATAGCATGTGTTCTGCCCAAGATATGCAGCACTCCTTAGACTTGTATTACACTTCCATATCCAGCTCATCCCCTTAAAGAAAAATAGAAAAATGTGGTGCATGTTCAGAAGAAACTAAAGACTAAAATGAATCATAAAAAAATTGTAAATGTTTGAAGCTACCAAAATATAACGTGTTTCAATAAGATGATGTATATACCCAATTCATCCAGTTCTCCAATGAATAATAGACACACAGGTGGACAGAATATCAAATGATCCATATATCTTTTGTGTAAAATTTAAGCTAAAACTCATCCTAAATATATATGACATCTAAAATAATATGCTCCCTGCTTTGAATTCCATTTTTATTCGGAAAGAGAAGAAACGGGAAATTAATGAAATAAGGCAAGGGAGAAAGGGGATCAAATAAAATCCTGAAAAAGGAAATGAGAATGAGGAAAAACATCAACACATAGAAACATGAAAAATACTCAAGCCATTCTCAGAGAGCCAGCATCACTGGCAGCAGTGTTGTTAAACATCGGATGGGGTTGCTAGGGGAGGTTAGGGAATCTCCCTTTCCCAGAAGTCTTTAAAAATAGGATCACATCTGCTGGGATGGGATAATGTGGTGCTGCCTGACTAGACAGCTTCTTAAGCAAACCTATAGTTGGGTAATTCTACTGTTTCTATTTCTGTTGTGAAAAATAGCAACTTCAGTGTACCTCACAAATAAACTTAACAATGTCTTATAATTTGAATCTTGTAATAAAAATATTTTCATTGGTATTTGCAATGCAAAGGTAGATAACTGGGTGATTCAGAATGTACCTGACTTGAAAGGAAAGGCTGAAAACTTACTTGCCCATTTGGACTATTTCTCCAAAATAATATGAAACAAAACAGGCACTGAATTTCTGTTCTTATGAGAACATTACAGATAAGCAATATAAAGAAATCTGTAGTCAGTTTTAATTTACTAAATAGTATTGTATTCAGAAATCACCAAAGTTGTTACTGGAGGGCTGGTTGGATAAGTCTTATTTGATCAGTGTCTGCTAGATGTGCATCCTAAGAAGAAAAGAATTCCTGGAGAAAATTCACACTGTGATCTGATGTGTTTGTTCAGCCTCTTCATCACCAAATACTTTACACTAAACTATCAAACTATTTGTCCCATTCCATTTAGCTGCACATATTTTTGCAAGAGCAATTACAAGTAACCTCAAATTAATAAGTTCCCACATTTAACCAAACTACATGCCAGAAATAAAAAATATTGCAGACCTTGGGCAAGACACAATCTTAAAAAAGGCAGAGGTGGGCCCAGTTAGAGTGGGAGCTGGCCCAGTTAGAGTGGGATGTTGGAGCTGCCTATTCAAAAACAGAATACAAAATTATAAATACAAAATGAAAAAAGTTCAAGTGAATGTTTATTGGAGAGAAATATCATGGAAGATTACAAGATTAAAATTCAGGCAAATAATAAAGATACCACAAAATAAAAAAACCTCTATTTTTATTAATTAAATGCCATATTCACACCTACAATTCTACTTGTTCTACCTTTTAACTGTATACTGTTGATCACAAACATCAATTTTGTTACATCATTGCCATAGAGAAAATTGAATAATTCAAGTATTTTTCTAGAGTGTTTGATATGAATTTGTTTTCTTTCTGATTCACAACTTATTTAGAATTTTAAGTACATTTTTAGGACTGTTCAAGTATATTTTTAGGACTGTTCAAGTATAGAATAAACTTAATCAAATCAAGTTTCTTTCATAAATGAGCTGCAAGAGTTGTAAGATTTTAGGGCATTGCAATTTTTCTTGTTATGAATAATTTTGAATATTCTTTCGATTGACAATACTTATAAACCAACTTGTCACTGGTGTCCTTGTCTCATAGCACAATGTGATTTTGCCTCTGTCAATGTCAGTATTTTACGTGTAATTTGAAAGCAGTTTTAATGTTTTTCAACAAGCTCATATAAGTCACTCCTCTCCATCAATTAGATTATCAAAGTACTTTTATTCATAAGTTATCTAGTTATCTCTTAGCGCTAATGAATCATTGTTCTTTGCATTATTTGAAAAAATATTTTCTTGTGATTTGAAAAATGTTTTTATTATAATTTACTTCATGGTGTCAAAGTAGTTTCTATTGATATTGTCACTCAATTTTATATTGCATTCATTTTTCATTTGAATATCTTCTCATTACTTTAACTAATTCACAGATGGCAAAAGAGGTACTTTTTCCATATGTCCAAATTAGAAGTTATCGCTTTCTCAGACTTTTTAAACTGAGAAATTCTAAAGCACCTATCCGAATTGCAAATAAACTGAATTATTTATGATTTACAAACTTTTTATATTACTTTTTTATATCTTACTTGTCTTTCTCTTCCACACTGTTAAAATATATTTTAGAGTCACTATATTGCATTGAACCCTACTGCAAGACTTGGGTAGCTTTAGCACAGGCAAATCATGTTGTTACTCTGAGACTCTTGAAGGGAATGGCTCTCATTGCTATTTTTTAAAAATTGAACTACAATTGCCATTCAATAAAACACACAGATCAATAAACTTTGAATAACCATTGACCACCATCTAAACCAAGAAGAATATTATTTCCATATACTAGGAAGTTCCCTTTGTCCTTTTCCAATCAACACTCCCTTCCCCATCCACCCTTGCACTCCCAATGGCCAACTCCTGATGTCTATCACAGTCTTGAACTTATAAATGGCACCACACAGTATGTGACCTTCTGTGCTTTATTTTGCTCAGCATAATGATTTTGATGATCAACCTCATTGTTACATTTATTGTTATTTGCTTTATTACTGAATGATATTCCATTGCATAAATATACCACCATTTGGTTATTCCTTCTCCCACTGATGGACATAGGAGTTCTGTCCAATTCAAGACTACCATGAACAAGACTGCTTGAAATATTTTGTATGAGTCTTTGTGTGAACATATGTTTTCCTTTTCTCTTGGGTAAATACCTGCGTATAGAATTCCTGAGTCAAAGCAGAGGCCTATTTAACTTGTCAGAAGCAGAAATAAAGTACATGTGTTTAAAATATTCTGTCTACAAGGAAAATACAAACACTTGAGCTGTAATTGTTCCATAATACTGAAGTGGTCAGTGAAGTCATTTTCAGTGAATACGGTTCTTCCTCCTCTTGTATTGCTCTTCTGATACCCCTCACCCACCTCATGTACTGACCCAGCCACCCAAAAAGACAGGCTGTTTCCAGTATCTGTGACTCACTCTCATTTATATGAGTTTCTCTACCACCTACTTCCTCTGGGCACCTGATTTTTTTCTTCTCTTCTATATGTCCTATCTTCAAAGAGTCAAGTTAGCAACTTTTTTGTTCTTAGGAGGCTTTCATAACATCCTCCTTCACCCATCACCACTATCAAAACTGAATGACTTATATTTTATTGGTGCTATTATTAAAAATATAGCTTGCCCATCTATGCTTTTTCAGTTATTTATCTGTCTTTGACAATGTAGCATAAGTTCTCCAAGGGTAGATTCTGATCACTGTTAGAATCTAATGCCTAACAAAGTTCTGGACACAGAGGAGGTACTCAACGAATATTGGTGGAATCAATGAACTGATTGATCCAAGTTTGATGTTTTTATGGGTGAAAAAGTTTTTTCATATGTGTATGATATTCACATAAAAACAGGCACTGGCTATATGATCTCAAATTTGAGTATTTGTCTTATAAGCAAGAGGTGATTCTGGGTATAGATTTAGGAACACTCCATATTTTCAGTCTTGCTGAAAATTTTGGAATTGGATGAGTCATGAGGGAGCTTTTCAAAAAAGCTACCATTTTTTAAAGTAATTGATGAGGAAAAAGAAGACTAACTTGTAGTAGATGCCAAATAGTGGGAAGATAGGCATGAAATACAAAATGGGAGGGCACCAATTCAAGAAATTTTGTGTGGAGATATCAAGTAGGACCATGAAGATAATATCCTAGCAGGTAGATGAAATTGGCTAGTATTATGCTGTTTTCCTCATACTTGTCTATTAACTTAAGATAAAAAGCAATTGAACTTATCCTCAGATTGAAGAACCAATGAGATCAGTTTTGTTTATAGAAAGTTTTTGCTAAGATCACATTCCATTAAATCATGGTGTGAGGGTTTTTTTTGTTGTTGTTGTTGTTGTTGCTGTTTTTCTATTCTCAATGAAATCTTCATTTCAAAGCATTAATTAGGTTTGGAAGCCAAAAGAACTGAGGTGCCTCAAAGCACAATCCACAATCCACAATCCAAATGACTAAAACTGAATGAAGATTATAGTAGAAGTTTGGATATTCATCAGTAACTTCATATATCTGTTCCAATTCTTGCGTTCCAACAATTCAAATGAAGGTACTAGAGACCACTTCATAATGGATCCTAGATAACACTGGGAACTAGAAATAATCTTAGTCACCATCTTATCTAGCAGCTTCTAGAGTTTATTTCTATTTCAAGACAGAGCTTAAACATTTTATCTTTTGAGAATCCTTCCTCAAAGAGTAAAAAAGAACACCTCAAAAGGAAGTCACAGGCAAATCTTATATCTTCCTCTTGCAGTTTCACAATGTATATTATTAAATGTACATATCAAAGCCTCTGAGAGGTTCGTAGTAAATAGATCTATTACATTTTGATGGAAAAAATAAGTTTCAATCCTGTTTGAACTTGAAATTCTATTTTCTTATTTGTGGACACTTATATGCATCTCTCAGAAACTATTTTGAGAATTTAATCCATTAATCATCTCCAATGTTTTCTTTAGACTCAGGGCTCTTCTCATCTTCTTTCAGCTATATAAACCTAATAACAGTAAAACAATTTTCTCATCTAGGTTGACTAGGATCATCTAGGCAGTCCTTCTCTTATGTCATGCTAGCTGGATCTGTAGTTATCTGTGACTTGACTTACCTGAAATATCCAAGATGGCCCAGTCTGATGCTCCTAAGATGATGAGCATGACTTTGAATTCTGGCAGGTGTTTTTAGTCTAGATGGAATATTTATCTTTTCATGTGGGCTTATCATGTCATCTCCCTTTATGCGTATTCATGGAATAAGTAGATGACTTACACAGGAGCTTAGAGATGCCAAAAGTATAAAATTAGAACCTTCTAAGGAGTTCTTAAGGTATAGGTACAGAATTGGTACAACATTATTGCATTCTACTGGTTAGAGTCATTACAGGACAGTCACGGTTTAAGAGAAATGGAAATAATTCCATGGAGAGTACATGTAGTTCTCAGTCAAATTGAATCTACAATACAGCTCTTGAATTTTGACATCTTGTAATATAAAGAATCTGCCCACTGACATGGAAAAAAATCTTAGATAACTCTAGCTACACAGTGATAGCTGAGATCCACTGATGTCTCCCCTGATATCCAGTATCAATGGGTTCAGCAAATGACCAATAGAACACAGATCCAACATTTCAAGGCAGGAGGAGTTTGGAAAACACACATTTGTAATTCTGTAAGCCAGAGGAGAACAAAGTACTCCAATGGATGATATATATCCACTGTTTATTTTTATAAATTAATTTTTTATTTATTTAATATGTCGCACCCATTCATTTATATTGTTTGTAGTTGTTTTTATAGTAGGTTAGAACTGAATAGTTATGACATACCTTCTGGCCTGCAAAGCTGAAAATATTTACTATTTAGTCTTGCATAAAATGTTTGTCAACATTTGGTCTAGACTATATTACTACATCACAATATGATAGTCATACATTCATGAGCTGACACCATCTATCTTAACTAAAGCTACTATCACACACACAAAACAAAACCTACACTGGAAGGATTAGACAACAGAAATGTATTTTCACAGTTTTGAAGATAGGAAAGTCCAAAATAAAAAATATTGCCTAATTCATTTTTTGTTCAACTTCCTCTTGGGTGCATACATATGCTTTCTTACAGGATCCTCAAGTAGTATAAAGATGTCATCCATTTCTTTTTATTAGTGCACTACTTCCATTCTTAAGGGCTCCTGATCTACTTATCCCCCAAAGATTCCATCTTCAAACACCATCATTTTGGGAATTAGAACTTCAGTATGTAAATTGTGTGAAGAGAATAGGTACACATTCATTTTTAGTATTAAACATTAGGAAATATAGAATATTAGCAAGCCATAAAACATTTTCCTTAATGATGAAGCATTACTTTGTGTTGGTGCATGCATCAACAGTTCCTTATTTTTCATTGCTGATTATATTCCACATTGTTCCATTCGCCGATTAATGGACATTTAGCTTATTGGCATTTTGATTAATACAAATAAAATTTCTACGAACATTTATATACATACCTTTGAATATTCTCAGTTTTTTCTTTGGTTTATATATTTAGTATATATTTAACTTCTTAGAAAACCATCAAGATATTTTCCAAATATTTTACATTCCCATCAGCAGTTCAAGGGTGTTTCCATCCTGCCAAGACTTGGGTATGTTTAGACCTTTAGTATTAACCATTATAATAGATTTATAATGGAGACTACTGCGGTTTTAATATGCAATTCTCTAATGATGTTGAACTTTTTTATTTTAGAGGCTAGGTCTTGCTATTTTTGCCTGTGGAACTGCAGGCTCACATTGCCCAGGGTACCACAGACTCAACCAATCTCCAGCCTCAGCTTCCCAGGTAGCTGGGATTACAGGTGCGCCCCACCATGCCCAGCTATATATTTTTTTGGAACTAGGTCTTGTATGTGCCCCTGGTGGGACTCGAACTGCGATCCCTGACCCCAGCCATGGCTTCCTAGGCTGTTGCTTATAGGCATGCACCACCATGCCCGGCCTGAACATTTTTTCATCTTACTTGTCCATATAACTTCTTTGGTATGTGTAGATTGAAAATCTTTGACCATCTTTAAGAGTTAAGTTGTTTATAGCTTATTTTTGATTTTGAGAGCTTCTTGAATAGTTGAGATAGATGTTATTTATCAAATATATGATTTTCAAATACTTCCAACCTATCACTTGTATTATTCTCTTTGGATGAATTTCAATATATCATTTTTTTTTCTTTTACAGACTTTTTTTTTGCATCATATCTAAGAAATCTTTGCTCAATCTAAAGTCATAAAGACTTCTGCTTATGTTTCATTATAGAGGTATAATTATATTAGATTTTTGTATTTGGATATATGATCCATTTTGAGTGAACTTTTTAATAAGAAGCAAGAAGTGAATCCAAGTTAATTTTCTTTTTTGGCATATGGATGTCTAATTGTTCCAGCAAGAGTTATGAAAAAGATTATTTTCTCTACTAAATTGTATCTGTCCTTTTGACAAAGACCTGTTTGTCTATCTTTGTGTTCATCCACTTCTGTACTCTATTTTATTCCAGTGATTGTGACCATACTTCCTCACACTGTCATCATACTCCAGTATAGCCAAAGAAACTGAAAATTCAAAATTCAAACCTGATCTTATGTATTAGTCTGAATATATGAATATATGTAGTGAGATGGGAGGGCACAAAAACTTTATTTAATAATCTCTTAATTTGATAAATTTTAATATTTAGACATATATTTTAAGACTTTTGCTTCTTTGGACCCCATACATCCAAAGAAAATTGGCTAAGGGAAGAAATTGAAAATCACCAATTAGATAGAAATAAGGCACTTGCAATATCTTGGTGACTGTGAATTTAACAATAAAAACGTTCTTAGAGGATCAGATACATAAGGATTACTCATAATAATGATGAGTTGGATTATATGATGGGGGGAAATGGCAAAGGATAAATTGGAGAAGGAAGCAAGGACCAGATTATGAAGAGTATTATGATTTTGCTATGGAATTTGGACTATTCTGAGAGTAATATGGAGACACTGACGTGTCTTTAAGTGTGAGGCAGACATAGTCAACCTGGCATTTCAGAAAGATTAATCTGACTATAAAGTGAATTTCAAAAATCAGGATAAAAAGAATAAGTAGTCATTCTATTTCTGTGTTGTAGGTAAGAGATGAATATGGTTTAGACTGAAACAGTAGAAATGAGAATGGAAAGAAATATACAGATTAAAGGGTTATGTAAAAGTAAAATACATAGGACATAATTAACATGAAGTTTTCTGCCTTGAATAGAGGGCAGTGTCCTTCAGTGAAATAGGTAATTGAAGTGGAAGCTTGAGGATCACAGAGGGAAAAATAATTGATTTAATTTGAATATATGTGTTTGAAAGTCAGTAGGCACATATTAAACTTTCACACAACTTTGGTACAGTTATTGTATGATACTAACAAAAAATGGAGTCAAACTTTCTAATTATTTCTTCAGTTATTGTTATCTAAAGGATAAAAAAAAGATAAGAGAAACTTCCCTCAAAGGCTAGGGAAGTCTGAATCAATTGTTTTCATCAGCTTATGTACTTCTAAGTAGATTTGTCTAGAAACAAAGCAATGCTATTATTAGTGAACTTTTATTATTCTAGATGTGATTCTTATATTTAACAAGTGAAATAAATGATTCCAAAATCAAAGACAATAAAAATCTTAACACAATTTTGAAGTTTTTCAAAGTGGATCTGGTGGTTCCCTTTTGCAGATTTCCTACTAACTTGGGGATTCAGACTCAGTATCTTTTAAATCTGGCTTCTAAAAGATGTGACTTCTGAAGGTGTCAAATTAGATGATAAGACTAAAGAATTTGCTGAGATATTTTGAAGGCTAGGCCTACAGGCCACTTAGATCATCTCTGTAATGGTGGAAGGATCATTTCACTGGCCATATATCACAAGGTCTCAATCCAGAGCAATAGAGCTAGTAAATCTAAAACCCACATATGCCAGAAGAATAAGAATTTGAATTAATGACAATCTAACCAATTACTACAGATTCTGCAATTTAGAGAGCTACTTTTCAGGTAATTAGATGATACCAATAAGAAAGCTTTATGTTTACAGAGAACTTACGTACATGTGTTGTTATTTGATCATCATAACCACGCTAATGTATTCTCTCTTTGTCATGACAAAACCCAAATTTCCTAAGGGGAACAATTACTGCTTACCTACTTTCAAATGCTTTAGGTAGAACTGACTCTACCTCTGATTTAGGGGTAGTTATATGACCTATATGATGTCAAACTAACCTCAGTTCTGCTTAATTACAAGGAGTAATTCAGAAACAAAGCATCTTAGTTATGCTAACTAGAATTATTGTCTATGGATGATCAGACTGTTGTAAGCTGAGAAACATGAGATTCACTTTCTGATGTTAACTGGATGTAAACTGAAATTATTGGAGGAAAGCCTGCCTCAGAGGTGAAGAACACATCGCCCTGGCACAGAGAGAGACTGTTTTAATCTGTTTATCTGCTGATCTTGCTATCAAGTCTTAAGAAAAGTTTTGTTAATATAGAGTAATGGCTGCACCATATCTAAAAAAGTTCAACTTTTTCAATATTTGCTGGCAGCTGTTGTATAGCATTTTATTATTATAAATATAAATGCTGAGTCATTTTCAAGTAAATAGTAAGGGTAAGTACTTGATATGCCATATGACAGATGTCTTTGCTTCTGTTCTATACTTGATTCCTTTCTACAGTTGAGCCTCATATCTGGTCAAAAATCAGCAGAAAAGGTCTGAAATACGCAAATGTGTGCTTCTTATGAAATCTTGTGGCTTTGGAAAAAATATATGTACTGTATACTGCAAAATAACTAAATAACAGTATTCTTAATGGGGAAAAAAATCTCATTTTTTTCCTGGAACTGTGAATGGAAAACTCAACTGCATACCATTCCAATTCAAGGATCTGTAATCTTAGACCATTGAAGAGTTCCCTTTTCCAAGGAATGTTTCTCTGTGTGGTTTCTAAACCTCCTCCTGACTTTTTGCAAAAATTTAGCATACCCTGGGAAGTTGAAGAGAAATAACAATGTAGGAATATCATAGGTCTTCACAGGTTTTTATATCTAACACAGTTCTTCCATATTTATCTATATAGATACATTCTTATTTACTTCATTGGATTTTACTTTATCTTCAGAAGAAAACAGAGTTATGAGAGTGATATGGTTTTCTTCTTTCTCAACAAACATAAAGATAGAGTTTACTCAGACTCAGTCACAGGTGCTACAAAACGTGTAGATTGCCAAGTCATTAGGAATCCAGTGATCTCCTTTCCTCTTTTGAAAGGTACCAAGTTATAGTTTTAATTAAACCCTGTGGCATTCTATAGGGTGTTATCCTTAGTAAGATGACTTACTAACTGACCTCCCCTTCCTGACACCCCTCAATAAAACAATGACAACAATGAGGTAGAGAAGGAAGTTATGCTCCATGTATGCAGTGTTGAGAATGTTCTGGAAGCCCAACATTGCTGCCCACATTTTTGGCTGAGAGGTTAACATTTTATTCAGAAGCAGGCAAACTCAGTTACCCTCACTGAACCTCCATTTCTTAAAGTGAAAATAGAAGCACTAATACCTTCTTAGGGCATGAATGAAAATGGAAAGGTTAGGTGTTCTTTCAAAGTTTACCATTCAGTCCAAAAAATACAAAGAAAGAAACCCCAAAACAAAAGAACTTTAATTTTTTATGATTATAGAATACTGAGAGTAAATGAGGACAAATTTTTTAAACCTCTTCCCTAGAAAACAAATTAAGACAAATATACTCAAATCCAAGAGCTAACTCAACTCCAAGACAGTATACCTTGTGACAAGTTCAAGTCAAATTACCAACAAGTAAGAGTAATCATATGATTAATTTGCTCTTTAAAGTATACTTTATCATCTATTTATAAATAGATTTATATAAAATATAAATATATATGTTTATATATATACAAAGTTTCAAGTTTAGCCAAATAATCACATTTGAGAAAACTTTTTCTCCAGCACATGAAGGTGTTAGAAGTCATTTCTATAGCAGTAGTGTGATGATTCATGTCTCAGCTACCACAATTTCTTAATTAATTTGAGACATTTTAATTAGATCCTTCTTTCACCTCAACCTAGCATCTCTGGGTGGGATCAATTCCTTCTTTTCACCCCTTAGCATCCTCCATCCGGCCTTGACAGCTGCCTGCTAAAATTTAGCCACTGGGAAAATAATTTCATCAGCTCACCACAGAGTCAAGTGACAGTAGGATGTAAAGAAAACTTGTCTTTGCTATCCACCACTTCACCTCCATGCCTTGGTTCATATGAACCTATTTCTCCTCACTCTCTGCTTATCTCCACCCTGCCCCTGATCTCTACACCCAAATCCAAGGAGTGACTTCAAACTGCCTCCTCTCTGCCAATTCCAGTTCCAATTCCAGTTCCAAAATGATCACGCACCCCCCCACCCCCCCACCCCACCCCCCACAGATTTCCATTCCATCCAAGTTACATTCCTTCAAACCTGCTGATCTCAGAGTGGCATAAACAAGAAAACCAACTATCAAGTCTTAAATGTATATAACTACTGTTTTCCATTCTGGGATTTTTGCACTTTAGTATGGTAACCCATCCACCTACAATTAGTGAAATCCATGGAACTGATAGGAGGCTGGGGCTGTGGGGTGTGCTGCTTCAAGGGCAACAGATTTCTCTTCATCCCTTTGACTTTCAACTTATGTCTGATGCTTCCTCTCACTTTGGGTAGGGTCAGGCTCTAGAGACTACATTTGCTTCCAAGAAAGAGATGCTGTTTAGGGATTAACAGTCACTTCTGACTGCCATCTCCAGCTTAACAGCAAGAATGCAACTTTGTTCATGAAGCATGAAAGCCACTTGCAGGGTCCTGCTGATTGACACAAACCCATAGGGAAATCATTTTTCATGCACACACACACACACACACACACACACACACTCAAAACAGCACTTCTTCCTCATTCATGAATTATACAATGGGAACAAAGTATCCCATTGTATAATTTTTCACTTTATATCGTAGTCAAAAAACAGGTGTGACAATTTAAAGCCTGATTTTGTTAACTTACAAGTGTAGATGTTGCAAATGTCAAGTTCCTTGGCCTTGATTAACTTATTACTTGGCAGTCTCAGAGAGTCTGGGGAAGAACAAGTACTTTACATAAATTCAATATTTTTGCTGAATATGTAAAGTCACAGTGATTCTTTTTAGGACAGTGTTCACAAATTGTTGCAATGGTTTGTTGTTGTTAATTGCTTTGATAAACTTATGTATATTTTATTGGGAGAAATACATTGCATTTATGATTTGTTAATTTTTTTTTTAGCTTGTACCTCCTCAAGTCCCAGGAAGTAAGAAGACCAAAGTGTTCTAGGATATAGAGCCACATGGTCCCTCAATTTGATCACAAAACCATGAAAGGAGCAAGAAATATACTCTGTGTTCTCAAAAACTAAAAATAAGAGGAAGATACCAAACTGCTCATGTTAAAAAAAAATCTTTATGGGACAGGTCTTTAAAGAATCTTCAACATAAATAATCTACCGTTTGCCTCCATCATATTGAAACAATCTACAGATTCTTTTAAGATCTTTTAAAATCTCATAATTCATAATTCAGAGTTGCCACATTTCATTGCTAATTTTCCATCATTATACCCTCACTCTTCTTCAATGTTCTCAAAGTGGAATACCTCAAACTAAATTTAGTTCATAAATGTATTCTATTTAGGCAAGTAGTATTTCAGGCAAATTTGCAAGTATTCAAAGCCTAACTGTTCACTTATTCGTTGAACTTTTACTGATTATTTTGTAAAATGGAGAGAACTAGTAGCACTAGTCCAACATTAAAGAGCAATAATTAGTTGGAACTAAATAAAGGTTGCTTTATAGAGCTTGGACACTTACTTTCTGTCCATTTGCCATAGTTCTCACCACTCCCTATTGCCTTTCATCTTGCTATACCTACTTAACTCATTTACATAAGTGAACATTTGCAACTACTCTTCATACAATCATCATCCACACTTTTGTCCTTTCTTGTGGTCTATACTACCAAATGTTCTAACATAGAATGCATTCTTAAATACTAACCATTATATTGGTTCCCTTGAAATGTCCTCACTCTTGATCTATACCAAACCAAAAATATTTTCCATTAACCATCAAATTTGCTTCTCCTGTAATCTACATACAAATAGTAGCATTGCCATCTATGATGATGTTTTCTATGTTAACGTATCTAAACTGTAGCAGGCACCCAGTTCTTCAAATAAACACTAAGTTTTGCTGCAAAGCTGTTTTGTAGATGTGGTTAATAACTATAGTCAGTTGGCTTCAAGTAAAGGAGATAATGTTTTATAATTTGAGTGGGTCTTTTCCAATCAGTTGCAAAACCTTGGAAGTAAAACTGAGGCTAGCCTGAAGAAGAAATTTAATCTCAAAATAACGGCAGTAGCTTGTGTCTGAGAGTTTTCAGACTGCTGACTTGCCCTACATATTTCAGACTGTCAGCACCCACTCTCCTACTGGTTCTGTTTCTCTAAAGAATCCTCACTGATTCTTTAGAACCCATCCAGCCAGACATCTATGCTAAGAATCTAAGAGCCCCTTTCAACACTTTCTGTTTTTATGGCTCTCATCTAACCATACGTCTTTCTAATTAGTCTTCAAAATAATGGTCGAATATGGTCTTAGAATTCTATAATTCAGATACAGTCCCTACTGCTTAGAGACTAATGCCCTAATTCCTAAGTAGAATTTCTAATTCCCAAATGAACATGTTATTACCCATTTTCTAGCTCTTGACTGCTTCTCCAGATTGATTTTTTGCTGAGCTGCATTTCCCTGTATCTGTCATTCAGAATTTTGAAGGCACCTTATTCCGTAATACTTTCTTATAGAACACCTGACAAAAATCAACTAACCTATCAAAACATGGTTGAAACACATCTTTATAAAACTCCCCACTCTCTTTTCTCAGAAGAACTAATAAACTCTGCCTTTGTAGCTCAGCCTCTTCTTGCTTTAGTTACTTCACCCAAGCACAGTCATATTATAGGAATTTATTTTTGTTTGTTCATTCATGTCTGTCTTCTTTTGCTCAACTGTGAGGCTTAACTGATCATCTAATTGGTAGACCCTTCTGGCAACAATTGCTAATGATCACTTGATAGCCGTTCTTACCTTCTTCAATATAACATCTCTCTAGATACACAACTGCTCAGAACAACATTTACGTTTTCAACCTCCCTTAAAACTTGGTGTAGCAATGTGACTGAGTTCTGATTAAGGGGACTCAAATGAAAGTATTCTGTACTACCATACAAAAATCTCTTATCAGAGTAGCTCTCATGGGTTCTTTGCACCTTCTTCCTATTTTTCTCTGACACATTCTTTGAAACAAAGATGTGATCACTAAAACTCCATCTTGGTTTTTGAGGAAAAAGCTGCTACTGGTGTAGCCACTTGGAAAGCTGCAAGGAACCTTGATCTCTGAAGACTTCCTGGACCAAAGTCACTCTACTCATCCTGGATTTCTCACCTTGCACTTCTACTTGGGAAGGAAATAAATTTTTCCTATATCTAAGCTATTGTTTTAGAGAATGCTATTCTATTATTCTTAACCAAATATACATCTAATGAATGCACAAACAATCATAGGAATGTTTACACTTGATACTCTTTAACTTAAGCCTTTAAATCAGCTATGGCACATAAAAATTATTAGTAGGACTAAGTCAGAGTGAGGTTGATAATTTTAGATTTGATTTAAGTTTGAATTGTGTTTGGGTTTTAAAACATGTTTGCATAGTGTTTTCCCATTGTTTGCATAAGGTATCTTCTGTGATTCAACTTAGGGGCTTTGACTTAGTTTCAACCCCAGTCCCTGGGGAAGCCAAACTTTATCATATTCTGCTCCAGTTGGCCAGTTTCTGACTGACCAGGTCAGCTCCCTCTCCTACAAATAGAAGTGAGTTAGCTGGTCAAACAAAGGGAGTAAATGGGTAGGTGAGCATCAACATTGAGGCTTGATTAATGTCAGCTGAGTGGAGAAAGCAAGACCAGGAGAGAAGTATGCAGAACTCTTGCGAGAATGATCTCATTTGCTCTTTCAAAGAACATGCCCACATGAATATAGTACATTATTACCCCTTTTCAACATGTATGTAGGAAATTGACACCCTCTGTACTTTTACGTGTATATAAATTAGACATGTGTTAGGAGGGCAACTTAAATATTTTGCATATGTATTCACTAGGAATCAAGGCATATATATATATATATATATTTTTTTTTTTTACATTGTTGTATTTTCCCCAGTTTTCTCCCACCACCATATCACCTATGAACCATCATCTGGGTCTTTTATGCTCATTCCTATCCTGATATTCCTCCCTCATATTCCCCCTCCCTTGCTGTTTGCTTTAAAAGGAGTCAAGGTTTTTTAAATGGAAAGAAGGGACTTAGCAGAAACATAGGAAACATGGATCTTCTCTTCATTATTTCATATTGTTCAAGATATTCTTGTTTTACAATGAGATGAACACACACATATTTCATTTATTCATAAAGATTAAATTTAACCAAAATACATAAAAATTATTAAAATTTATGTGGACAAAAACTATTCTTCATTGATGATGCTACCACTCTTATATATAGAAAATCATGAAAAATAACAGAGTGCTTTATCATAAGGTACTTAAAAATAAGGGAAATATGTCACATTATTTATATATCTTAATAGTAATTAGAAAAATGTAATAGGGAAGAGATAGCAGTTCAAATCAGCAAATAGCTGATGGGTTAATAAATCATTTGGGGGCAAATTGATAGCCAAAGCAGGAAAAAAATACAAATGTTCTCAGCCAACACAAACAGACATACACTATAGGTGGTTTAAATATTTAAGTAAAGACTTTAAAGAATAAAGCATGGGAACAATGAAGTATAGAACATTTCTTGGTGTGCAAAAGATTTTTGATTATTAATAGAAAGTCTGAAAATAATGGGAAAAATTGACTGTTAATCACTCAAAACTAGAAACTTAAACCTTTCCAACAAATGATAGACTATGAATAAATGCTTGTTGATTATTTCAAACATTGAAGGTCTTTGTTATAAAGAGAACTACACATCAAAAAGAAGTCAAATCCTCATCAAGAAATGAACGAAGAAATAAAAAAGTAATTCTTACAATACATTTTGAAGTACATAAAATACATGGTAACTGTTGACCAACATCACTAAGTAAAATACATAGAAATTAAAACAAAGTAGAATACAGTCTAATAGCATTAGGTTCAAAAAACTTTAAGGAATGTTAATAAATAAGAAAAGCAATAATCAAAAGAAAACTGGTAAAGAAAATTAACAAATGTCAGATTGTCATTTGTCAGATTGACAGGTGAAAACATGAATAAGCATAAGGCAGCAGAATAATTACAGAAACTAGTTCTTCATTCTCTTCGTGAGCATGCTTGACACTCAGCCTCACAGAAATTTTTTCAGACTTGGCAGGTAAATATCTGCCTGACTTGACTGTCATTTGTATACAGATGAACTTACTGAAAAGATGATGCCAGGGTTCACAGAGAAGTGGGGAGAAGGTAGAAGAGATATAGAGTGAGATAGGGAAGGGTGATTTACAGGGGAAGGAAGAAGGCAGAGGTTCCAGATAGAAAGCCCTGTAGGCAGCAGGACTCAAATCCCTGAAGGCAATACCTTGAGACGTCTGGACACTTGGTTTCCAGTTTTGGTTTCCAGTTTTTTAAAGATTTCCAAGCATGACATTGGACTTCATGGGACCGTGAGGGCTTGAACTATTATCCTGTAGACAGAAAGCCAAAGGGAGGTGTCTGCTGCATTGGAGAGGTTTATTAGAATTTGCAAGACCTTGAAGTTTAAGGTGGGGGCACATTTTGGAGACAGACCCAGTTAGAGTTAGCTAGTTCAACAGGATAGACCACTGAGTCTAATTTTAAAATTTATTTTTTAAAAGTTTGCACACTTTGGTTCATAATCACTTAGTTGTGACATTGTTAATCAACCTAGGAAAAACAGACCCCACTAGAAAGCAAGTATAGCTGTTCAGGTCTGATTGACAATATGTGTTCAAATGCAAAATAACTACTGCCTTTTCACTTGTAATCTTAATCCTATGATTTTATATGAAAGAACTTCCTTTACTGAGCAAAATAAACATATATAGTGGAAAATAGCCTATACTGGCAAGAAGATTTGGAAAATCCTGTTTGTACATTGCTAGCAAAAAACTTAAATAAATAAAACAGGCACATACATACAATGTAAATCTTTGAAGTATTAAAATTGATTATGTGTTCAACATCATTAGTCATTCAAAAAATACAAATGAAAACCACAATGAAATATCATATATCATATATATTAGACTGTAGTAATAATAATTTTTAAAAAGTGTTCATGAGGATATAGAGAAATTTAATCCTTACACATTGCTGGTGCACTCTCTGTGGAAACTATATAGTTTGGTAGTTCTTCAAAAACTTAAATATAGACTGGTCATCTGACCTAGCAATTCCACTCTTTATTATATACTCCCAAAGAATTAAAAGTGCATATTTATACTAAAATTTGTAAATATGTTTGCAACAGTATTATTACTAATAGCCAAAAAGTAGAAACAAACTGAATATCTACCTCTTGATGATGACTACATGAACAAACGTGATGCATCCAAATAATGGGCCATTATTTAACCATGAAAATCAATGTAGTACACTAATGGTTAATCTCATGTGTGAACTTGCCCGGCAACATTGTTCCAGGGCTGGGTCAAGTAGTCTGTCTATCTTTCTGTCTGTCTTCCTACCTACCTATGTATTGTCTATTGGTTCTCTTTCTCTGGAGAATTCTGACTCATACAAATACTGGCACAGAATCTTTCTTCAAATAAATCATATTCATAGGTTCACAACCCTGTCTTTTGTACAGCTCCAATCAACACACTACAGATGTCCAGGAAATGATTTGCATGAAAATCTTCAAGGGTGTTACCTCAAGAGATTATAAATTTTTAACATGGTATCTATTCTAAAAATAAAGATCACACATTATTTCTCCTAAACCAATAATAAAAGTAAAAGAATTGCTAGCAGCTGAAACTTTATATTTTTAAGTTCCACAAGTGTAATGCCATATTACTAGAGCTTTCAAGAGGCTAAATGGATATTACAACTTCTAGAAACTTATTCTGTAGGGGTATTTTTATCTTTGCATAAAGATATATGTTCATTATAATATTGTTGTGATAGCAGAAATATTTTTAAAATTTCTTTTTCTGTGACCTGTTTCCTGTGGTGACATTTCCTTATGGGGTCAGTGTAAGAGCAAGCATTTATCTCCATATTTTGTAGTAATGAAAAATAAGGGATAAGAATAATATGTTTATTGACAAAGAAGAAAGTCACAATGCATAGCTAAATAATTAAGATGGCATGGTACTGGAGCAAAAACAGATAGCCCAAACAATTGAACAGAATCAAAAGCCCAGAAATAAGCCACACACATATAGCCAGTTAATTTTTGAAAAAGGAGCAAAGAATATTCATTGGAACAAGAATAGTCTCCTAAATAAATGGTGCTGGAGAAATTGGACCACTTTATGTAAAAAAAAAAAAAAGAAAGAAAGAAAGAAAAAGAAACTAGACTACTCCCTCATACCATGTACAAAACCAACTCAAAATGGATAAAAGACTTGGATATAAGACCTGAAACCATGAGACACACAGAAGAAAATATGGGCAAAGCACTCCAAGATTTACACTTCAGAAACCTCTTTCAGGACACATCTATAGATACTAAAAAAAAAAAAGCAAGGAAAACATAAACAGTTGGGACTACATCAAGCTAAAAATCCTCTGAACAACAAAGGAGACAATAGCCAAAATGGGAGAAAATTTTTGCCCTGTATGCAAGTGATAGGGTCTGATAACAAAGATCCACAAAAAACTCACACAATTTAGCAAAAACAAAGCAAAAAAGCCAGTCCAAAAATGGAGAGAAGAAACCAAAAAGATTTCTCCAAAGAAGAAATGCAAATGGTCAATAAGCATGAAAAATGTTCAACATCACTAATAATCAGAAAAATGCAAATCAAAACCACAATGTGATATCATCTTACATCAATAAGAATGGTCCATATGAGAAAAATGGCAAACAACAAGTGTTGGTATGGATGTGGAGAGAAAGGAACACTTTGACACTGCTGGTGGGAATACAAATTTGTTCAGCCACTATGGAAAGTTGTGTGTTTCAAACTACTGAAAATGGTTCTACCATTCAATCCAACAATCCCATTTCTGGGAATCTACCCAAAGGATACACAGACACTAACTCAAAAAGACACCTGTACTTTATGCTTATTACAGCACCATTTACAATAGCCAAGATATGGAAACAACCCAAGTGGCCCAAAACAGACAAATGGATCCAAACGTTGTGGTCTATATACACAATGGAATATTAATCAAAAAAGACAAATTTAATGCACTTGTGATAATATGGCTAGACCTAGAAGGAATCATGCTAGCAGAAATAAGATAGGAAGAATAAGAGAGACATTGAATTATCTCACCTATATGCGGGATATAGGGAAAACAAACAAAAGGGTAAGTAAAGCTTAAAACTAAGAAACTGTCAGCAGAACTGAAGTATAGAGCAAGGGTGGAGGTAAAAACCAGGGCACAAGAGATTAAGATGATGGTTCACGGGTGACAACATGGTGGGAGAAACTTGGGGTAGAACAAATATGTAAAAATATGTGTGTGTGCGTGCACATGTACATGCTCAACCCATTAGAAAAAATAAAATTAGTGTAAACTGGTCCAACCTCTATGGAAAGGTGTGTGGAGGACCCTCAAATTAATGAAAATGGATCTACCATTTGACCCAGCAATTGCTCTCTTGGGAATCTACCCAAAAGAGACCTCAATGTGGGTACAAAGGGACACCTGTGCCCGAATGTTTACTGCAGCACTATTTATAATTGCAAGGACATGGAAGCAACCCAAGTGTCCCAAAACAGATGACTGGTTGAAAAAAATGTGGTATTTAT